>VXBH01008182.1:128295-158927 GCA_013400035.1 Rynchops niger
TCAGAAGAAAATTTGCCTTCGGGTACAAAACAATGCAACACATTGATACAGTGATTCTGTAGTCATTTCCTAGTTTCACTCAGATTTGAAAAAAACTTCTGTTTTCCCCAGTTTCTCTGCCTAGCGCAAGTGTTCTGCTGGATTCTGCCAGAGAAGCTGGAGGTTGTGAATGCTCAGGGTGGGAAGCCTACCCTGCTTTGCACAAATTCAGTTCCTAAGAGCTTCACGGCGAATATATTTCAGCTGGTTTCCTTCCCTTCCTTTCCCTGTAAGATCTGCAGGCATGGAGAATCACACCTCTATTAGGATGTCGGTTTGGAAATGCTAATTTTGTAATTTTCATGGACTGACACAAATAAATGAATATTTACAGTGAGCACAGTGAGCACACTAAGGCTCAAAACACATTTTGTGAAAGTCACCCAGGAAAGCAAAAAAATAAAGAAAAGTGAAGCTACCACAAGACTACTGCAAAGGCGGCTGGTTTTGCACGGGAAGTGGAAAATGGCACAGATCTCCCGACGTACAGATGTTCTGCAGAAACATAAATGCACAGTTCCCAAAACCAGCCAGCAGTTACAACATATGCCTCCGCTACTACCACAAACCATGCAACTTGTGTCTTTCATAATTCCAGTTCACTACTCCATATTAAATTAATAGTGTTGATTTGTATGTAAGTAACAACATCAGTCTTCGAGTAATTACAGGCCTTATGTTCTTGGTGCCCACAGACTGCCTAGGAGCTGGCTTTGGCACTCTCAGAAAATTCTACTTAAATCCAAAGCCTCAAAAACATTAAATAGAATTTTCTAAAAAGTATATTAATGATTGCTTTGGCAGGTCAATAGCCACAGGAGACCCAAAACACTAATGGTTTTCATTTTGCAGTGAAAAACTTGAAGCCAGAGCTACTTTGATTCAAGCGTCCTAATTTCGAAGTGTTCTAAATAAAAGCTTTCAATTTGCCAACGTATCACATATGGAGGTCTTGCAAAATGTTTTATTTGTAATTGCCTTTACTTCAAAACCTTGCTTGTTCAATTGTTACCAAAAAACCCACACCCATTGCGGATCAGGTTAATTTTGGATTGAAGTGTTTCATGTGAATAAATCTGATTTTTTTTTTTCCAACTGATTTACAAAGATATTGTCCACATTTTTTAAATGCTCACTGGAAAACAACATTCTTTCCCACCCAGCTCTCTAGAAAGCGTAAAGAATGCAAAGGAAATAAATTGATTATTATTGCTATTATCACATTGTTATATTAGATTGGTACCTAAAGATGCTAATCAAGTGTCGAAACTCCATTGCCCTACACCATGGACGCACGGCTGATAAGAAGCTGCTTTTACAAATAGTTTGCAACTGCAGCACTAAATTACATTGTCACCGGACACAAAAGATAAATAATACAAAAATGATAAAGTTATAGTCGAATGACAACTAGTCACACAGAGATTGACCACACTAAAAACATGCGATTCATTACCTCTTTAGCACTGCCTATGCGAGCTTTTTATACATTAGGTTAAGGTATTACAGATTAAGGAAGACTGAACTGGGGCAGGGAAAGAGCCCAACTTCTGTTCTCTTTCAAAGCTACCAAAATAAAAGCCTTTTCATCCTGCTTACTGGTTGAAACACTGGTGTAGCCTTTTATTCACCTTTAGACACAAATGCACTAAGAACAACAGAAAACCTGATGCATTTCAATATTCAAGAAAGCCTACACCATTTATCTTAATTTTCCCCTGCCAAAAAGGCTAGTTAGCATATTAATGCACATTAACGTCTTACTGTTTAGCCAGTAAGTTGCTGAAGTCAGTTAGTTCAATAGGATGAATGCGCCACTCCAATGGCTCTACACACTCAACAATAAAGACTTGTGTGCTTGAAGTCTGTGCTGTGATGCTGAGCCACCAGCTGTGATGTACTGACAACAATGTAGTCATGGAGATCATCAACTTGCTCTGTTCCCAGTGGAACAGATAAAAGAGGCATCTCTGGGAAAATTGGTTAGTGCAAAAGTGTTTGGAATCTGCACTTCAGTGATTTATTTATACTTGCAAAAACATCAAACAAAAAAAAAAAAAAGGTCTTTCTTTATCCCCCAAGCACTCAGAAAAATTTATGCAAAATATATAACCCAGGAATAGTTTCCCTGTGTCCCTTCCTCCTGTACCCTAATGGGTTTGCTTCCCCAGAGTGAAATTCCCTGTTATGTTTTACAATCCCATTAATAAGAAGAGAACTTGACCTGTAATCTATAAATCATTGTTGACCAAAGCCTCACGCTAACAAACAAAGCTTCTTCTTAGGCCTATCCATCATTGCCTTTATCCACCACAAAAGCCTGCCAGAACAAATGAGCCTGGTACTAAGTCAGTAAATCTGGGCTGTAAAGAGAAGGCTATTTCCAGAACTCAGTATCCTTTACAGATAGTGTCCTGCCTCCAGCCATTTCCTTTAAAACTCAATGGTATCTAGCATAAGTGATCTCCCTGGTCACACTTACATAGGTATATGGCAGGCAGGGAGATGCTCTTGCAGGATTTTTGCAACAAATGTTATAAAGGACCTAGGAAGAGAGCAAACAGGAGCACAGAAAGCTTTAATTATAAAAATGTCTTTCATAAGTGCATCAAAAATTACTCTGAACTCAAGAGCAGAATAGATTAGACCTACAAATTAAAAACAAACAAACAAAAAACCCCCCTTTTCTGTGTTAATGAGAAGTTCTGTCTTCACAGACCATAAATATGAAGCCCCACATTTACCTGCCGAACAGAGTAATTAATGCTTTTCCACCTCTCCCACACAACTTCGTCAGCAAACCTCCATCCTGACCTGAAGACACCACTGCTAAGAGCAAGGGCATCATTTACCCACCATTCCTGCAAGTCTTGGGACTCTCTGCTGAGAATCCCAAGGATGGATACCAGTAACAACAGTCACTATACAGGGCCTTCGGGCCCTTATATTTATCACTACTGACCTGACTCACACAGAAACAGACAAGCTGGGAAAGGTTGAGAGCTTCTCATCTGGACCCTGACCTAGAAAAAGGGCATCACAACATCAGCAGATGTTACCAAAACAGGAGAATGAAGAGTGACTAGTCACAGATACCACTACCAGGGAAAGGGATTAACATGGATTTAAAACCAACATAACCTGTCCTGCACCCTGGACAGGGTCGCAAAGGAAAAAAGGTTTTGTCCTCTTTCTCCTTCTTTGTCTTCCCTCCAACGACAATAGTCCTTCTTTTCCCATTTTCTACCTCTGGCATCAAACTTCTCTGCTGTTTTCCTCCGTCACCTCTTTCTACCTGATTAAGTTCAGTCCTGTCTCCAGATCTCGCTCACCTTGTCTCTCCTCCTGCCTTCAACCCATCTCCTCACCAGCTCCTCCTCCTTAAAAGAGAAAAGATAGCCCATAGCTTCCATAACTTTGAAGCAAGCTCCCACCAGCTCACCCACCTGTGAAAGTACTGGGTTTTTTCTTTTCACCATCAAACACACTAACTCATCCTCAAACCCTTCCTTCCAACCTGCTCCAGTGTTTAATACATTAAAACTTCCCAGTCCATTGCTACAATAAAAATGGTGTCAGTAGGGTCTCTCCCACTTCCCCTAACTATATTTCCCAGCTCCTGTTCTCTCCAGACTCCCTTCACTTTCAGCTACAACCTGGTTTCAGTATCTCGCACGCTTTGGTTTTCACACCACTGTGCTCCTATGTGTCTCTTCTCGTATATACCCTTTCTCACTCACTAAGAGGACAAAAAACCTCAGGGCTCTGGCACAGCCCTTGCTCCTTCTCCTCCCACTACTCTTTCTAGGCTCTCCACCACCAGCCAAGCCAACAGTTTAACTACTACTGTTACTCCTGTCAGTCACAAACCGATAACTGCGCTCACTTTTCCTTTGCTCTACCAAAGCCACTGCAGCATTTTTTTTCCAACTGACACATTCCACAAAGGATATTAACGTCAACTTCAATCAAAGTTGTGTATTTTCTCACTACGTCCCACGTTATTTATCCCAGCTGACTGCAACACCATAGCTGTCATCACTCTTACCCTCTGTAGATAATCTTTGACTTTTTCTCCTCCTTATATATATATATACACACATACATATATATAGCCCTGAGCCTTTGGTCTTACCAACAGGCAGTAAAAGGCGTAAATCCAACAGCAAAACTACCAAGTGGCCACACATACATGATTTACCTCTGAAACTGTGTGTTTTTTTGTTGTTGGAGTTTTTTGTTATTTTTATTTTTGCCTACCTTTCTGCAGTTGTGCACCTCTCCTCTCCCAAAAGAGTAAAGCATTAAAACCTAAGAAATCACAGTCTAGCTAACCTCATGAGCCAGCTACAGGGAACATAACCCATGTATTGAGTTAAAACATACAAAAATAACCTCAAGCTTACACAAAGACCAAGCATAAACTAACCTTCCACCATCCCCAGCATGCTGCTCCCATCAAAGAACCTCGGCCACTGACAACTATCACTGGAGCAATGCATAGGGAGGGTAAGAGGAAACGGGCAGCTACTTGTGCCTATTGATTGTATTGAATTATTAATGGAACTTAAGAGAAACTGTGTGAGTTGGATTATAAGTGTTATCACTGTTGTAACTGAACTAATAAGAGGTTGTTATATTTTGACTACCTCCTTAAGCATCAGTTAGACTAAAAAAAAAATTCTAATTATTGTATCCCCACACAATATATGTTCTTTCCTTGCCCACAATTAAACTAGATAGATAACACATACGCACATTGTACACATTTCGGTGCCTTCCACTTCACGTTATTTTAAATCTTTGTTCTTTGCTAAAGTTCATGATTTCTCTGTCCATCTCCTGCAGCTTGAGAGGGAGCTACTAGGACAGAAAATGCTCATACAACAAAGGCAAAGTCACTCAAGGTCTACATTCCTTGACAGAGGCTCTCTACAGCTTTGAAACGACACAATACAACATTACAGAATTACAGAAATACCATTTTTAACAGTACAAAGAGTTGTTTTTATTTCAACTTGCCCCAGTTTTCGGAAAGGAAGACAGACTGTTGACATAAAACTGTCCTTGTTAAACATGCAGTAGGAGATATTGTTCAACCGCTACCTGTTTCTTGGAAGAAAATGAAATCTTCATCTCTGTCTCATGAAAATATCACTGGACCCCACATACATTATGTAGTTTAAAAAATATATATCACACAGGAAATTTTGGAAAACAAATATTGTCTGCCATCATGTAATGTTTTACTTGGCAAACTGCAACTTCTTACTGTTTAATATCTTATAATTAATTCATATGGTAGTGTATACACGATAAAACAAGTAATTATATCTAGTTATGTGTCAGACATGAAAGCATCCCGGGGAGGGCCTTTCCTTAGGCACCAAATAACTAGTCTGATGTAGCTGCATACTGAGAATAAAAAGGATGTTGTATGTGATTAATTAGTGAATTCCAAATATAAGAACAACTTACTGAGGCTCCAGTTCGTGATCCATCGCCCTTCAGCACTGCACTCGGTTAGAAATAGGTCTTTAAATTTGAATTGAAAAATAATCTTTTTCTTTTTTTTTTAAAGTATGACAGTTTCTCATCATTTTGAACTGTTAATGTCAGGAATTTAGAAATACTTTCCCTCTTAGTGTTTTTGTTTTCCCCTACTTTAAAAGGGGAATAAGGAGCGTTACTATTTTTATACAGAAACCACAAATATATATCAGATTCGTCTCAGAAGAGGCAGCACAGATTGCACTGCATGTGTGTATTTTAAAACTCCTCGTTGGAAGACAGATGCACATGTAGGAGGATAGTACCTGTAAGCTGCAGTAAGGCCCCTGTGGATGGGTTAGTCTGTATTTGGGAGTCTGAGGAAGAGACAGACTGGTGGAACCACGCTGTGCCCTCCCTGAAACAGAAACAAGAACAGCCACCAGGAAAAAAAAAAAAAAAAAAAAAGATCAAGGGGATTCTGACTCCTCCCCCCACCAGGCTGAGGGCAGTAGGTTAAAGGAAAGGAGTGAATTGAAGCAAGTCCATGCTTGGGGTGCAGGCAAACCCCCTCCTTGCCCATCCTGCCTTCCTAGGTGCCTCTGTACAACAGGTATGAGGCTCTGGAGGCCAGTCAATGGATGATGTGAATGATGGCCCATCTATATCAGAGGTGTTGCCAAGGTCAGAAAGGCCTACCCCCTGTACCACAACCACCTCCATGAGGAAGAAGAGATGGGTTACAGTTGTAGGTGACACTTCCTTCTGAGGGCAACAGAGGGTCCAATATGCTGGACAGACCCTCCTCTTAAGGAAACCTGCTGCCTCCCTGGGGCCTCGGTTAAGGACATCACTAGAAACTTCCTAGCCTGGTACAGCCCTCGGACTACTACCCATTATTGCTCTTCCATGTGGGTGGTGATGAAGCCACAACATGTAGTCCAAGGTCTACAAAAGAGACTTCAGGGCCTTGGGACAGTTGGTAAGGGAATCTGGAGCACAGGCTATTTTTTCCTCTCTCCTTCCAGTTGCGGGCAGTGACATTGGAAGAAACAGACGGACCCAGCCTATTGATGCATGGCTCTGTGGCTGGAGACTCCTGCGGTGCACGGAAGATAACTTCTTAAGCCAGATAACAGCCCTACCAGAGGGGATGCAATACTGCACCTGTTGGTCACCAACACAAGTGAGCTAATCAGTGACATCAAGATTGGAGGCAGCCTCGGCTAGAGTTATCATGCACTCTTGCAGTTTACAGTCCTAAGAAATATGGATCAGGTGAAGAGCAAAGTCAGGACCCTGAATTTCAGGAAAGCAAACTTCCAGCTCTTCACAGAGTTAGTCAACAGGACCCTGGGAAACCGCCCTCAGGGACAAGGAAGCAGAACAGAGCTGTCAGATCTTTAAGGATCTGGAGAAAGGCAAACAAGAACAAAATGAAGGCTTTAGTTTCTTTCCTCTTCTGCTTTGAGGTTGCAGTTTTAAGCAATTTGTATGAAAACTTCCACCTTAATTTGCTGGTGGAAAAGGGCTGCTCTCAGTACAATAAAGCATCTCCTTAACAGACACTGCTAACACAGAAGACTTCAAAAGCGTTTCCAAGAGGCTCTCTCTATATGTTTAGTTTCAGCTTTTTTTTAATTGCAATACCATCACTGTCAGTCCTGGCTATGGGTGGATGATAGAATCAGCCGGAATATCCTTCCTGTAGAAGTAATTAAAATCAAGTAACACTGAATCACAGCCTGCAATTTGTACATGTGCAACCCATTCCACTGCTACGGGCAGTGGAACTATCTGTACCCCAGTATGCACCACGCTTTATGAAATGGTGTCAGGGACACTGCTTGTACACTTTAAGTTAGGAATTTGCTTTATTATCTTCCTGAGTAAGAGCCATGGCAGACAAGAAGGATTTGGCCCACTCTGACACACTGATACTTTAGAACTGGCCTGATAATTCTTCATATTTAGATTTCTCAGTAACATAATTATGGAAATAAGATGGCACTTAACTGCCTTTGCTGAGAAAAAATATTAATAATTGATAATATATTAATACTGTTTAATATTAATATTTAATTTTAATATTAATAATGTTTAATTACTTTTTAATAGATATTTGGAAATAACATTCTGTCTTCCTGGAGTGAAAGTTTTTCTTTCTGCTTGATTAGTTTTTCAAGCCAACCCAAAATGACAAGCTAATGACTCAGATGCTGTCAGTTGATGGAGATGGAAATCTTTATTTCTTAGCTATATGTGACACGATTGCCACATCTCACTTACCAAAAAAAATTACGTATGAAGAGAGAAGCTTGGGTAACCTTCCCAGTTTCACAGTACTGCAGAACTCCTAAGTAAGACTCTCACCCAAAGAATACGGTGCATACCATGAAGACAGCAAAGCTAGCAAATAGCCCAATATTGGTTATGAAAGATGCAGAGGACTTAATAGAATGTATTTTAATACGCTGGGGTTTATCTCCTTTACCAAGGTCTCTATCTTACTTATGCTCTTCTCAGTATTACACTTGCCAAAAGAAAAAATGAGCTGTTGATTACTGCACTTGGACAATAAGATGCAACGCATACCCTACCGCAATTTGATTACTGCTTTTTCTCTTTTCTCTGTGGAAATCAGGCTGGTTCTGAAAATATACTTTATTTTTGTAATCCAGTAGTTAAAAACAGGATTAACAGTAAGATTAACAGCAGACAGTACAAATTAGGTGAGTGAAGAAGTGTAATGTTTTTGTCGTTGAGGAAGAGGGTTGAATAACGCATGAGTATTTTTACCCAAACACAGGGATAAATTAGTAAATCCTTCCAAGCAGGATGAGAACACACAACTCTAAGCTAAGGAAAACCTGATGATGTCCAGACAAATGGCACTTCCAACATGCTTCAGACACCTGCTCTGGAAAGAGACAATTCGTGCTCTACGACTACTTACTTCCCTCCACTGACAATGATTCAAATCAAGCCAGCTTGCTCAAAAGCAGATTTCTAAACTGAAGACCTTTCCTCGAGGGGCAATCATCAGTAAAGCTGATGCAATTCTCAAATGTAGAATTGCAAATGTAGACACATTTGCAGCCTTTGGTCTCATTTCAGCTGCTGCACTTGAAACTGGGACAAACATGGCAACAGCAAAGAAAGTAGGAGACTTACCGAGGAGAAAGGATAAATTAGAATAAAAATGGAAAATGATTTCACAAAAATTTATTTAATGATATTAAATAATCCCAAATTGTTAGAATAAGTTAGCTAGGTTGGGTATGGTGCAACTAAATACCCAAATATCAGAAAATAAACATTATGGTCCACACACACATAAGGTAAACTTGTGGTGTGTAGAGAGTTGACCCTGCAATTCGGCACCCACCAGCCACTCACTCACTCCCCCCTCCAGTGGGATGGGGGGGGAGAATCAAGAGAATGAAAGTGAGAAAAAAATCACGGGTTGAGTTAAAGACCATTTAATAAGTGAAAAGGGGAACAAAAAGTGACTCAAAGGCAATCACTCTCCAGCTCCCACCATCAGACTAATGCCTAGCCAGTCTTTGAGCAACAGCCACTTTAGAAAGAGTACCCCCATTTTTACTGCTTAGCATGATGTCATATGTTCAGGGACGTCCCTTTTGCCATTTGGGCTCAGCTGTCCCCGCTATGTCCCCTCCCAATCTCTTGCCCACGCCCAGCCTACTGCCCGCGGGGGAAGTGAGAAACAGAGACGGCCTTGACACTGTGCGAGCACTCTTCAGCTAAAACCTCCTCGTGTTATCAACACTGTTCTGGTCACCAATCTAAAACACAGCACTACACAGGCTGCTAGAAAGAAAATTAACTCCCAACCAAAACAAGTACGTGATGTAAAACAGCTTCTGCATCAGGCAAAATCCTCTTGATAAAGAAGGAAATAACCTGTTTTTCTCAGATCATGTTCAGTCCTGGTGCTCACAAAAGATTACTGCATTCTGCCGTCTTCTTCCTTGAGCCTACTCCCCTCTCTATTTAATCAGCAATCCTTGGCAACACTTCTGAAATGAAATCAGATTTTGCGCAGAGAAAGTTGAGCACTCTTATTAAAACAGAAAATCGGACTTCAAGCAGTCCTTCCAAGTGCAGTCTCCAAACGGTACAAGTAACGCCTCCTCCGCAAACACATCTTTTGAAACCCATCAAAAGTGCACGACATGGTGCACGAAAACAGCTTAGGTCCAAGGATCTGAGAAGAACACCTAAAGCTGCCACCAAGCAGACTACTTGCAAACCCACCTTATTTGAAATATGAGTCTATTTCACTCCTCTAGATGCATCAGAATATCTTGATATTCAAGAGTCACAAACTTTATCTTTAAAAACTTTTTCAGCATAACTCCAGCACCCCAATGTAGTAGACATTGAACACTATTTGAAATATATCCCAGAGGGCAATCATCAGTTTGAGAGCACTGCAGATGTTGCTTTGGGAAAAACTAATTACACTTCATCAGAACATCTGCTTTTGTAAAACACTGATGTCGGGTAGGCTATACACCAAGGATGCTATATTCAAAAGCACTTACACCTGGGCAGCAGAGCATAATCCATACCCAACCTGCCCACAAGGTATTTCAAACTGCAAATAACCTGCAACAGAAAATAGATTTCGGAATACTTGGATAAGGCTTACAGCACGTCAATGAAGAAATCCCAATTCTTTAAGTATTGCTTTAAACAGTCCTCCAAGGGAATGCTAAATGTGACATAAATATTAACAAATATTATTATTATAAAACAGAAAGGTATCCACCATAACAGTATCTAGAGACATCACACGGCTTTGGAAAAACACCAATTCTTTCTAGGACAGAAGCCAAACTCTTCCATCATTCAGATGAAATTTATGCAGCTTTTCCAGACCCACACTGAAACCAGCTTTGAATATTTTTATTTTTGTTCTTCTACCTTAAGGAGAAGTTCTGCCAATGGAAGCATCATTACTTCTGTTTATTCTTTGAATTTTGACAGTGCCGAGGCACAAATCAGGATTGTATTTAGTGAAGTTCGGCTCTAACACAGAATCAATGACATCCAATTTTGCGGTACAGCTGAAGTTTGTGAAGTGCGAACATAGAAACAGCTATCGTGCCCATGGGCTCCAGCCAGTACAAAAAACCTTCTCTGAAAGGCTGTGTATTAAGTCGACGTTTCTACACTTGCCATTGCTCGTAATTAAGGCCACAATAATGGCACAGTGAAGAAAGGGTATGTGCTGAGAAAGGGAGGTTTCAGCCTCCCTGTGGAAAGGTTTCGGCCTTTCAAGATGAGGGACGGGACTCTGAAAAGACTTGGTGTCATGCTATTGCTATTGCACGGTTTAGCTATTACATTGTTTAATATTAAGGTAACAGTCTCCTTCCAGAAAGAAAAAGCTCAGTGCTCAGAAACGATACAATACTTAAAAAACAACTCCGAAGAAACATGGGTATGTCAGTCCTCTGGCCCCTCCTCTTCCACGAAAGCAATCCTAAAGTTGCAGTCTGTAACTTTATCTCCCTGCCTTCCAGCATATGACCTGCAGACTCGCTCAGGGATGACCAGCCAAGGCCAGTCCTAGACTCGTGTACCAAGTGTGTGGTGCCTACACTGCAGCCATGGTACATAACTCGCAGGGAAGCTGGGCTGCTTTGCCTGCTGAGTTAGCTTTGCCCTTGCTGGGAGAACCTCACCTGGCAGGGACCCAACCTCATGAGCTTTGCTCAGGCAGGTGCATCCTCCTAATGGGACTTACTCTCGCTATCTTCAATGTGAGCAAGTGTTCCTGGATCAGGCCCTAAATCATACATATTATTAAGAGAGAATTTAATGCATCCAAACATAGTAGTACAACTATTAAATAACGTGCCCCAACCTTTTATTCATTTTATTTTGAAAGCACTTAAGCAGATTGGTAATTACCACCCAGAAACAATGTCATTTGCCATTACAGAAGCAATTGGGCCAAGAAATCTCAAAAAATCATCATCCTGAATTCAGGTACTGCACAAACTGGTTTACCAGTTATAACGCAAAAGCATCAGTCTCATATATGATAATCTACTGTGTCCTCATCTAAACATTTCCCCATCAATGCTGATCAAAATGCTTCTTTTGTTTTCTGCTTATGAAATGCCTGTCAAGTTCCACACTTAGCAACAGACTCTAATTTGAGTGATGTGGAGATCATGAAGAGAGCGTAACTTGTTTTTCTGCTTTCACTCAGCAGACTAACAAAAGATGCTTCTTAAAGCACCTGATTTCACCATTAACTCCACTGCTCCAGTGACCCCCTTGAAAAGGAAATGGCTGGGGAGTTCCCAGAAACACAGATCCGCAGCCTAAGCCTTGGCGTAGTGTCCAGGGACTATGGCATAAAAAGAAAGTGGCTGATGCTGCAACACAGAACAAGCCACACAGCAGGTCCTGATGTCAGACGCCTGCTGGGATGTGATGAGGGGCAAGGGATTTGTTTCTGCATGATTTTTAGTTCTACCTCTCAGAACAGGCTTCCATCAGAAAGCTTACCGTAAACATTAAGCCAAGAGGTATGCGAAGCTGAATTGATTACATACTCCTTTCTCCAAAACAGTCATAAATTCTCAAATCTAAATCTACAGATGAGCATTCCCACTGACGTTAATGCAGCTACTAACTCAGGTAAGCTGCAGGCATTAACCTTTGCAGAGTTCAGCCAAAGAAACAGTCTTAAAAGGCCTTTATTCATTCCATTTAATTGTGCATCGCCAGACAACAATCCAGGTGTTAGGTGTCAGAGTACCTTAGACTCCACTCACAGATGCTTAACTTTCAATTTGTCAGGCTAAATCTGAACCAAACTGGTTATTAGTCAAAGGTCATCCTGCTGCCGACGCTTAAGCTTTATGATAAGGATGGCCTGACAGTACACTAGGATTACGTGTTTGCAAAATCAGGGTCTTCATGAGGAAGAGCAACAGTTCGCAGAGGAGCTAGGAGATCGCGCAGAGGACTTTGGCTCTGACTGCTGGAGTATGGATGGGTTTTTTTTCACAGGATTATGCTAGACTGTAAAGAAACAAATTATAGAGGCTTCTCTGCTGATTAAGGAGCTTGTTGCTCCCTGATAGCAAAAGAGCAGCTCAAATAATAAATCATTACTCAGTATAATTAACAATACTAGTATCTAGTCTATAGCATTTACTTACTTCCTGGGGAGAGAGAATGGGAACGGGCAGCAGTGAAGAGAGAAACTAAATGTTATACTAATATGTTATTCAAATGGTTGACTTTTAGATTGCCTGAATGTCTGAATACCATGAAAAAAAAGGAAAACTTTCCCATGGAAGCATGTTTCAAATTCAAGACCTCAGCCATACTATACTAAATTGCCACTTCGACCCTGATGAGATTTATTATTTTTTTTTAAGAACTTAATTGGAGAGATAATTATTTTAGTTTATTAATATGCTGCGTATCTACTTCATTGCATTTAATAGTCCTATCCCTTTGACAACTCATGAATCAATACATTCATCCCACAGTAATTTATACAGCGGAGCTAAGCATCTACACAAGGCATTACCTTCACAGTAGGCATTGTCCTCCCGAAGGGCTCGGAAGCCATCTCGGCAGCTACAGACAGCTCTGTCATCCAGGTTCCGGCAGACAGAATGCTCCATACAGTTATGACCTTCAGTGCAAAAGTCATGGCCTGTACAGAAACAAATATGATTGAGGGCTAAAAAGAATCCAGGGATTATAAAACATCCCTGTCACAGCCAGTCCTACCTTTTTTTCAGTTAGGTCAAAGAATACCTTTCCATTGTCTGTGAGATACAGAAAAATAAATTGTACCAAGCATGAAACGGATGAAAGGAGTAGGCAAGACCACAAGAACAGACTGTCTCTTCAATTCAATTGCAGGTTACGGCATTGATGTAAGGCAGCTGGATAGGAGGCTTGCTTAAATCCCCTTACAGTCTCCTTCTCATTGTTAAGCACTTTTACAAGACACTTCTTAATTACTTTTTTTTTTTCATTTTCTGTTTTTTTTGGTTTGGTTTGGTTTGGTTTTGTGGGTGTTTTTTTTTTTTTTGTTTTGTTTTGTTTGGTTTGGTTTTAGGTTTTTTTTTTTGGACATTTATAAAAGAGCTTAATAGCTTAGACACTCAGTGGCTCCTTTACTAGTGGTATTACTTTTTTTCTTAGCACTTTTTGTTCCCAGGTGTACTTATAAAAACCTTCCACATTTAACCAAAAGTCTTTGATTAACATTGACTTGTTTTGCTTTTCTCTTCCTCTTATCTCTTCCTTTCAAGCTCCACTGACTGAATACTCTTCCCTGATTGCATCATCCTTTCCGTTTCAGAGAAATTTACTTTTAAAATCTCACCTTTTAGCCATCTCTATTTCCTATTTTCCTGGTTTTTCCCTTCCCTTTTTCCTGAGTGTGACTGTTTTGCATTGCATCTTAATTACAAATTTTTAAGATTCTGAAGTTCTTTTCCAGGCTGGAAGATGTATATTTAGCCTTTGAACTCTGTAGGGTTTTTTTAATTCCTTATGTTTGCTCTCATGAAATCTAATACTGCCATGTTGCTGACCACCATTAAATCATCTTTTATTACGCTGAATTCAAGTTGGTTGTAGTAACTGACTTGAAGCTTCCACGATTTCCACATCTGTCTACAAAGGTGTGAAGCTTCTCTCCACTGTTTTTCCAACAACTTAATTCATTTAAAATTTCTTTCTTTAACTGAAATATTGGAACTGCTCAAGCAGCACTACTTCACTGTTGTTTTTCAATATCTATTTTCTTCTCTCAAAATCTCCCCTAGGAGAACGGGGGAATGTGGGTCAGGCTCAGGGGACCAGGACTGGTGTAACAGCAACAGCTCCAGAACACAAGCTGGAATCAGGCTGCCACACAGGCCTCTTACCAAATAACAAGTATTTGTTGGCAGTAATGATTATTATTTTTGTCATTCCACCTGGCCTCTATTTCATAGTTTGCTATGAAAGAGGTTCTACCCTTAACTTGGCAGAAGCTACGTTAAACGAGCACTTCATGCAGGACAATGGAAAAGAATCTGCTTGGAGGTCAGGTCAGGGAGGTGTTTTGCATTCAGGCAGTTCAGGAACAATGTGAAGTGACACAAACCAAGCAAAAGAAGACAAAGGAAACCCATAAAGGCAGAATACTTTAGTACTGAGACCCAGTGACATACCCATGATACAAACATCACAGACCTTCTATGATACAAGAGGAGATGTTTTTCTTTCTCTCTTTCTTTTCTGCTATGGATTGTCTCCCTGTAACCTAGAGATACGCTTAGATAACGTTATTAAAATATTATCATTCACTGTAGCTACCACAGTGCTGTTACCTAACATAGGACATCAAGAAGCAAAAAGCTCTACATTTTTACTAGTGTTAGCGGGTCTTCAGTACTCATTGATGACAGCAGAACTGTGTGTGTCAAGGGCAACCTCTGGCCATGGCGACATCTACTCTTTGCCTTTTTGTTGTCTTCCTTGTTGAAGCTCCAGTTAATGACAAAGTAATAGTCTTATTTTTTGATTTCCTGGTCTGGACTGGTTTGTATCAGACTTTGTCATTAAGTAACTAAGAACACATATGTTATCCAGAAAGAGTAAGGGCTTCTTTACTGACTTTTTGTTTTTCTTAAGATTCTTAACACTTAAGTATCAGCTGCATTAATAAACAAAATACATGCTGCTGCAGGCATACAGCTGCTTCATGTTTAAAGAATAAGCTCCACAGCTCATGAGACGCCAAGCTAGCATGGTTCAGAAGGATTCAAAATATTCAGAAAACACTCATCTAACATATATTAAAACTTCCTAGCTATACCAGGCACAATAAACAGAATTCTTCTCTCTAAGCCACTGAAGATTTTATAGAAAATTGTCATTAAAAAATCCTTTTTGACTGCGATAGGCTTCAAGACTTAGCAACTTAAGTTATTTTCTTCTACTTTCTTATCTCTCTGCTTGATGTCATTAATCATATCCTTCATCTTTGTGCCAAGTAGCACAGGAACAAGTATAGCTGCACCCTTCACTGAAGCATACCTAAAATCAGCCCAAGTCTAACATCTTCTTTCATGCCTGGTTTCAATTTATCATTATTTAGCTACAGAAGAAACAGATGTAGCCACTTGAAGATGCAATTGCTCATACCTTTGAAGATACTGTTATTATGTCCAGATCAAAAGAGTGGGCTCAAGACAAAGAGCACTTTGTACCCCTTTGGTAAGGATCAGTCCGGGTGTAACGCACATAGAAGGTATGTTGCATGCAAAAATACTCCCCAAAGCTTCTGCTTCTAGACGCAGACTACAACCCCAAACAGGTAAACAAGTTACTCCACTCTTCGAACAACTGCATGGCACAAATAGTTCTCTGCAAGAGACAGCTCAAAGAATCTCAGAAAGATGCTGGAGAACATGGACATTTCTCCAGTCTCATTTTGTTCGGACACAGGAAGGGGGGCAGGGTAGAAAATCAATAATTATGCATATGATTTCTTTGACTTTTCACACACTTTTGGCTAGAATGAAAAACACAAGTGCCAGTAAACATTTCACAGAGTTTACACTATTAGACATTTTACAAACAATTTTCAGATGTCACAATGCAGATGTTATCTATTTAGCTTCCCAAGATGTATAGTGATTATCATGTGTAGGGGTGTCCTATTCAAAAACATAAGAAAAAACTCTATATAACCTATAAGAATGGAAAATGACACTGAGCTTACATATATCCAGCTATTACCTTACCTTTACAGATTCTGCAGCAACTGTGAGATAAGGGGATCTGTTGAGATTCTGGGCAGTTCAAAGCTGTACAACTGTCTTTTGGGACACGCTGCATTTTGTGGTTCTGTTAAATTGAGGTAATTGATTAATATTGTGAGAGAAGAAATAAAGATAAATGATAACTTTAGTGGAGTTTTAGCATTATAACGTACAAACAAACAACCGCCTATGCCAAATTCCAGGTACCTTTGAAAACTATTTGAAAGGACAATGCAGCATAATAAAAGCATCAGGAACTCCCCTACACACAAACCTTTTCAAGCAAGCAAAAGTGTGGCAGCCACTCTCATTCTTTTCTTGTCTTAGCTGTCAGGCAGCTTGCCTCAAAAGTTTCTCTTAAAATTATGCCTGAAGGAGCAACAATTATTTCTTAAAAACCGAGGCAGCAGACTCCAGAATCAAGGGTCCTCATAGTGAATACTCTAAAGCAGCTTGTTATTTATACAGCAAGTAAAATCAAACTTGAACATTTCTGATCTTAACAGTGTGGTAGTGACACTGAAAGAAACTGGCACTGATTCTCTATTAGGAAAAGAGAGTGTTTCTCAGCTAAGTTTGGATCAGGCATCTGGAAATGTCGAATGCCAAGACGGTATCTGAATATCTTCAGGCACATAGTCCAGGTCACAGGCAACCACTGCAGTATGACCACATGCAATGCCTGCCTTAGCAATCCGGCTACCGCAGATTTACCACCTTTAGGCTCCCTCAGGCCCTAATTAATGTGTCTTGCAGCGCTCTAGTCATGAAGTGGCAAAGATGGAAAACAAGGCAAACAAGAACATGTTCCTCAGAGGCAGCTGCCTTAAAATCAGCAATCTGGTTAAAATAGGAGCTCACTGAACTCAGAACAGTTATTTCTTCATGCAAGAAAAGTGCCTAAATCATGCATATGTCATTGCATGTATTATTATTATGGGTCTAGCATCAAATTTTACATCCTCTTTAAGCATGAAATATAAAGACGAAACATGAACACAACGGCCAATATCAGAAATACTGCTCAAACTTTACCCTAAACAATCTTGACAGAGAAACCAACCCTAAGATGATAATAAAATAAAGCAAACCAGCCATAGATATATCGTATGCCAGAACAAACAAAACCCAGCAATTCCACAAAATAAAGGAAAAAAAAAAAAACTTTGATAGAAATAATATCAGTGTAGTCTGGATTGCAATTAATTCCTTTAAAAAAATCTAATTTGGAAAAGAACTTGTCATTCACTTGTTTTATAATATTCAAACAGAAAAGTGCATGCCTATAGCAAGCACAACTTTAGCAGCCAAACAAAACAAAAAAAATTATGTTTAGAATTACATGCAGACAAAAAGAAGAAATTCCCTATATTGCCTTGGTACCACCATTATAAGCCTGCAAGTATGAAATCAGCACTTGTGCCACACTTATTAAGCCTCTCTTGAGCTGGAGCCATTAATTATATCCTTTTATGAGAACTCTGGTAAAAAATAAACTCTGGTTACAAAATAGCACCCACCTATGACTTTCTAACTGACCAACACAGTTTACAGTAGGTGGATTTTCTGCTCTGAAATATCATTCCCCAGGCTGTTTAGCAGAAGCTGTATGTGCTTCAGTCCTTGAAAAAGTAGCATCTGAGCATGTAATTTTGAACAATAACATTGCACATGTGTCAACGGAAACATAAGGCAGTCTGCTGGGTTTTTATTACTGATGATGGAGATGATACCTATGGACGAAAGAATGCAGCTTGATTGTCAAGCTGCGTAATCAAAGCTTGCAGCTATGCAAAGTAAATTTATTTGCAAAATTTGATGTGTAACTCAGTAAGACCAAATAAACACAAGACCCCTTAGATGCTTTTTCTATTGCCACTTCCTAAGGTAGACACGTCTGCATCACAACAGTTTCTTTCATGGGGACTTTGATTTTCTAACATGCAAGAATTTTTTTTTCCATCAACAGTATTCTTACCTTGCACTCAAACAGAACACAGTCCCCTGAGCTTGAATACACAGTTTCTCTTTGTCCTTCAAAGTAGGTTCTGCCTTCAAATACACACACCGCTTCAGGAGACAAGACAAAAAAAAAAAAAGAAGAAAAAAACCACAATGGTTTTGTAAAGAAGTGTTAGTACTCTGTTTATACAACTGACACATTTTCTTAAAGCTAACTGCATTTCAAAACGAAAAGTTTGAATCAGCTGCAAAAGTATTCTAAACCCACCTGTAGGAGTCTGGATATCACAAGGGAAAAAAAAAATTAGAGGAGAAAAAAAAACCAAACACGACAGAACCAGAAAAGCACACCTAAATAGAAGGTGAAGGATGCTGAAGCAATACGGAGCACAGGTAAGTACTGAGAGGGCAGAAGAGCCGTGTCTCAGGTCAGGCCGAGGGAGCCATGACTGCCTGCCACACAGCCCAGGGGCGGGAAGGACTACGGAGGGGTGAGAGCGGTGCCAGTGGCAGGAACAGGTAATCTGCTTCTTGAAGAGGAATGTTGTACGACAAAGGGTGATCACTGAAGCCACGTATTTCTTTGTTATCACAGCCCTTTGATGTTTCATCACCCCATATGGATATTTAAACATTGCGTACTTGTATCTTGATAATCCCAGTTATTCACCATTACTGCTGGAGTGTACTAGATTACATGAATTTTATTGCACAGGGACCGACCTTCATCATTGACTGACTCTTTTTTTTTTCCCCCCAATAGAAGAAGCATCGAGTTTCTGACAATCAAATGACAGAATGACCCCCTCCAGGCTCAGTGTCTGTTATACCACGACCTGGCTGGGTGCCACCCCTGCGCCCTGGCAGTACCGGGTTTTACAGCCGCACGCTGACACAGCTCAGGCTGGATTGCTCACTGAAGTTCTTACTCGGTATTTAAGAGTTACATAAAACATCTCCACAGCAAACTGTCTTACTTTTTCTTTTTTTTTTTTTTTTTTTTTTTTTTTTAAATGGGTCCATTACCACAATTACATTATGCAAAAGGCTAAGTAATGCAACTGTGAGGTACAGAAAATCGTATGTCAGTCTCTGTTGCTTAGGACGCAGTCAAAGCTCATCAAGTAAGCATAATCATGAAATAACAGGAGAAGGTTACCACTTTCAAGCTCCAGATTACATGTTAGAGGCCTAATTTGCTAATCATTGATTTGGAGAAGTAAATCAATTATCCTACAATTCATTCACAGAGAGATTTAACAATTCTGTTTAAATAGACTACAATTTGTAGACAATTTTAAAATATCTAACAGCACAAGTGTTTTTATTGTGTGACCTATATTAATTACTATTCCTGCTGTTATTTTTTATTCTCCTTTACTTTTTTTTTTTTAACTTGCAGCTTCTCGATTTTATAAACATTACTTTGTCAGCATGTAAAACGTTAATTCTTGTAACTGATGTTGAAAAAGTCATGGGCATAGCGACAAAAAAGTTTATTTTCAAATTCCAAAATACAAGTTATCATATCTTATAAAATACAAAGTATCTTGTGTAATAGAAGCCTACATAGCACTTTCAAAAAGTAATATCACAGCACATTGCAACACCCCAAATCCCATGAATGGCAGAGTTTGTAGTCAGACTTAATAGAAGAAGTACAGAAAAGAGCCACAAGAGAGAGGCCACGGGAGAATCCTAGGGCTAACAGAAGGAGAAAGTTTATGCAACACCCACAAAGAAAGGTCACAAAGAGTCAAAAAAAGCTCAGTACAGCACCTCTTTCCTCTCACTGAAAACAAGTTCTTCTAGAAGGAAGTATGTGAAAAAAAAAAAATCTATATAAATCTTTACTGAGGACTAGCAGATCTGGAATCCAGGCAATCATCCAGTCATATATATCACCTCCTATATATTACAGGCCATGACACTAAACTGAAATACTCATATATTAAACCCTTTCCCTCGCCCCACACATTTCAAGCTCCAAAGAACAACTACATGTGACAGGAGAAAACAAAGTACAGCAATGCCTGAGAACTGCACAATGGCACTGGACTGACAACTTAACATATCCTCCTGTTTCCAACAGGCAGACTATGCCTGTTCACAGAAAAGGCAAAAGACATCAAGATCAATGTCATTCTGCCTTGGAAGAAAACACTCTCCTGAAGCCAAAATACCCTTAACGTGTGAATAAGACCACCCAAGCATCTTTAAAAAAAATAGGATCCATACTACCTCAAAGCACAGCGCACTGAATCCAGCCTCCTTATCAACAGTGACAAACCTCTGATTCTTCAGAGAAACTTAGAAAACACTGTACATCATAGAAAAAACATCAAAAGAACACATGCAGCCTAGTGTGAAATCAGGAAGTTACTTCTTGATTCCACCAACAGCCTTCTGATGTCTTTGTATATGAAATTACTGTAACGCAGTCATGCAGTATTGCAAAAACTTGCTTTCCACAAGAAAATCGACTCTTCTCCACAAAGCCTTGTAAAAAAGAGAAACTTACAAATTCTGGGGCCGTAAGAGATGGCTTTGCCCAGACAGCCCTTGCCCCTTTCCCGTGTGTCTCCATACACTCTCTTAAGATTGTTTCTCAAGGCCAGAAAGTGACAGCAGAGTGCATATTTCAAGACACTTGCTTGTGTGGGTCCCAGAAGTTTCAAGCAGTGCTGAATTCCCCACCTCCACACCTCCGTATGTCACCACAACACCTGGCCACCACGCTGGTAGAAAATTACATCTCATTACATCTCATTCCTTGAATTCCCCTAAATAAACATTTCCAACTACTGGATTTTGTTGTGGCTTTGTCAGCAAGGTTATAAAGCCCCCAGGTATCAGAGACCTGCCTATACAGAGTGCTCAAACTATGCTTAAGAAAAGAGAGAAAAAACAACAAACAATAAACGCCCAATTGAAAAACTAAATTGAAACTAAATTGAAAACCTGTTAACCTGAATAACCTGAACACAAGCCCAAGCACGTCTTCCTATGGACTGCTGTTCTCACTATGTTCAAAAGACACGTTCTTTCTTGAAATCACCAAAATCAATTTTCCTTGGATTATTTCTTTCCTAGATGGATTCCACCCTATTTGGGCAGTTCCTTCCCCTAAAAAGCAGCAAGAAACAAGGTACACTCAGAATCTCTAATTCAGAGCACTAACACAGGTTTTGTCTTCTCACCTATGCTAGTCTAGCCAAGTGAGTTTACCAAAAACACACGGGCACTTCATCTACACCCGTACCACTGGCTCCATGTTTATTTAACAGATAGCAGGGGTTTTAGTGACGGTCTAAGTTTGCCAGTGCACATTGTCTTTTCTTCTCCAATCCTCCCATAAATGCCTTTGCATCTTTCCCGTTCTCTTGTCAGACCACTCTTCTTCCACTGCCCACAGAGGCGTCCTGCCAGACAGCAAAGGGCAGATTTTCATTAAGCTACCTGAAGGCATTGAAAAAATTTATTCTAAAGTTGTCTGGTTAGGTGAGCATTGAGCATACTCAGAAATATTTCTAGTAAGACAAAGCTACTAACTCTTCTGCCCCACTTTCCTCCTAAGACAGTGGGACCCACGTCCCAGGCAGTGTGGAACGAACATTTCTGCTGCCTCCTGTCACCACCTGTCACAGCCAGTATACATCCCATAATGGTGGTGTTTCATGTCTTTATTTTCCTTCAGAAATAAAGCTATTTCAACAACATGAACATCTGGACTAGAACTATGTAATTGGAAAGTCCGGCGAAGATTTAATTTCTGCTTGGCGAGATGCTTCCCAAGATACTGTGATTAGTTTGTGATTGGTATCTCTCTGGGGAAACGTATCGTCTTTCATCTTCCAAAGTCCTTTCATTTGACAGACTGAGTCACAGTCAAGAAATTACCTGATGATTAGTTGTTCCAGAACTTGATAGTTATTGCCTATGTAGGATTTCATCTACAGCCGAATTACATCCACCACTTCCTCTTGCCATCAAACTTCCACATCCCCCCGGTACCTAAAACAACGTATATTATTCAAAGTACAGTTTTCTAAGAAGATGGAACAGGAAATTTATAAAACCTGCTAGGAAGTTTGACTACTCTTGATGTATTCGTATACAGAAGGTGATCAAATATTACAATGATAGGCAAGAGTACAGGGTCTAAAAAATTATTAGCAAGGTCTGCTTATATCCCCACTATTAATTTACGCAGGTGTAGTGATAATACTACTATTCCCTGTAGTGCCATTTAACACATTGTGATAACATGACATCTTCTTCATATTCATCCAGCGAAAGGAATCTTTCAGGAGCCTGCTGGCTGTTGTGTTCCCTCAGTGAATTACTAACAGTGTGTCAAACCATCGCTTCTCTTTCACAACTCTTTTTTTCTTCCCACTGGCTTCCAAGTGACACTTTCCTTCTGCGCTTCTTAAAATGCCCATGCCAAATCCATGACCCAGCTAACTCCTGCCTTCCGTTCACCGAGTTCACCGAGTACATTTTCTCACCTCTTTATTTATCACCTTGGCTATCTGGATTGTGTACGCCTTTCTCCGAGGAATGCACGCACACTTCCCTGTGGTATCTAAACTGATTTTGATTCAGACTTATCACCAAGTCAAAGTAGAAAGTTTTGGACACTGGTGAACTCGAGCCACTTTATTTTCTTGCATTCATAATTGCCCAATGAGTGGCAGATGTGACTCTGTTTTGTGAAATTTGTCAGTAATTACGAATGTAACTTTAAATCTGGTAATTACTTCTACGTTGCTGCATTCTTTGTTCACATATGCTGGGTTAGGGGTGGAAGGGGTGTGGGAGGAACACCCAAAATTAGAATACAAAAAAAATCCCATCTGTCTTTTTCATTTAGTTTTCCAACCTCCTCCTTGGAATCTCCTTGATTACATTTTCCAGTGTCCTGAGATCAAGGCTTAGGCATCGTGTAAGTCCCATTAATCCTACTTTGCAAGCTTACATAGTGCAAAACCTCTGTGTGGCTTTATCCTTAGAAATGCACACAGAGGTAATGGTCACCTTTCCTGAATGTCTCTTTTTCGACTGCCACGCCATTCCTAGGCACTGCTCTCACTCCTTTCTCATTTATCTTTGCAGGGATTTGGGCGTTATTTCTTATTTGCTCATTTTGTGGAGAGCACAAGTTCCTCTATTACTGCAGCCAGTGAGACTGGAGACTTGCTTCATTTCAAGCCATCTCCCTCAACAACTCAAAATGATTCCAGATTTCAAGCTGGAAAATATATTGCTAATTTCTCCAGTCAATTGCTGTTGAAAAGCTGCATGTATATGCTACAGCTTCCCCCACTGAAAAAATAAAATACAATTTGAAAATTCCTAATGATAAGGAATCAATTACTATTTGTATCTTATTTCTTGTTAGCTGGAAAAGCTAAAAGTCTCTATTACACTGAAAACATAAAGTTGTTATTCTACAGTATTTTTACGTTCATTTAAGAGCATCTGCAGCGTTAGCCACCTCCAACAACACTAAAGGGCTCTTTAGTCATGTTGGCAAGGAGTCAATCTAAAATTATAAATTCTTTCACCCACTTCTCAAGTTTCCTGTATTTCCCTCAACTACTATGAAGAAATTACATAATTCATCTACCCCATGTGTTCTTGCTGGGAAATATTCTGTAGAATTCATCTGAGTCCTAGAATGAAGGCTCCTTGAGGCAACCCTAGAGACTAAAAAAGCAATCTGAACCCTGCAAAAGCGCACCAAAATGTGACTAAAAACTGTTGACAGCAGTTCAGCTGAGGCATATAGACCTGACAGATGAAGTAAAACTTTCAAAGCAGGCTGCAGGACAAGGAGCCTGGGAAAGAGTTCGCAACCGATCAAAGCCAATGGACATCACATAGCACAAAGTGAGCGTGTGGCTGTCTCCAGTTAAGCAAAGATCCAATCTGGACAATGTGTCTGATGTCAGCTTCTCTTAAAAATGGCACTATTGCTACCCACACTGCAACTTTAGCTTGGTTAAATACGGCAGCCAAAATATTTCTACTGACAGACATGCACAACTTTGGCTTTAGAGCAATGGACCATATTCTGGTTGTCAAACAGGACTGGAATATTTTGGACTCTAAACATAGAATTTTGAAAACCTGGGCATGACTAATGTGATCAAAATGCCTATCCACTTTATGCCGAATTAACAATATTTGCCAACCCATACTCAAACAAATTTCACAGCAAAATGTCAAACAATAAAATTAAATGCCAAGACAAAAGCCTTAGGGGGTGTCAAGAGATGAAAAGCAATTAAGGTTAATATTAATTACATGACTACTCTTTTACAATTATATTAAAGGTTTATAAATAGCACAACAGTCTGCAAGACCAAAAGAACTCCAATGCAAGCATTACATGCCCACTTAATCCTCATAAAAGTGGGATTAGACATTATCTGATGGATTCCTTATGTAAGCTATTTGCAGTAGCAGTGACATAGCTGTATCTTAGTGAAGGTGCAAATAGATATTTTATCAGATGCTGACAGCTACTAATGACAGGGAAATTTCTGCTTCAGTTCCACCTTCTCTCAGCTGGACTGCTGGGCTAACTGTAAAAGGTGCTTTTCCAAAAACTTTGTTAAGAAAAAAATGGTGCAGAATAGAAAAATAAATAGATGCCTCCCTAGAACACCTTATACTTCATGACATGCTTAAACTTGCACGTAGACCCATCATAAAGCCTCAAGCCACAGGGACCCATACGCAAGATTAAGTCCAGTTAATTGATTAGGACTGAGTGTTGCAAATTTCTGGAAGTAACGAAGAACTGCTAAAGACCTGCATGCTTTTGAGTCACTATTTCAAATCTAGGAGAGTTAAGCAGTTACCACCCATCAGCATTAATTTACTGTATAAAAAGCAGGCTGTGTTCTCCACTGCCATGTCATAAGTCATGGACATGACAAGGGAAGGGACCTCCTCCTGCAACAGCCCTTACGTGGGGTAACGGGTACTCTGCTCCACAGAGGCTTCAAACAGGGCAGTGGAGGGGAGTAAAGCATTTTGGGATACTACCCATGTTTTTGCCTGGATTTGCCATGAAAAAAAAGCGTGCACGAGTAATGCATAATTTTCAAAGACGTGTTTTTGCATATGACTAGTGAGGTAGTTGCTTTCTGCAGCCTTGTGGACATAGATCAGGTGAGCACATTCAGTAAAAGGCAAGCACCTCGGAACAGCAGCACCTTCTGCGGTTTTGCCAGTCTTTCATTTGACAGCTCTAAAAAACATCCCATGCAAACAGCAAAACTATTCAGTTCCCCACAAAACAGTAAATCTGGCGTTTATTTGGGCGAAAATAACTTGGAAGCAACATTTCCACTCCCCCAATCCACAGAGGTTTCAAACAGCTTCTGCTCCAAAAATTTGCCACGCTATTTAAGCACCCACAGACTACACTCGTATCAGAGGGACGGTCAGGGACCCTGCTGATGCTCCCATTCTCAACCAGACTCTCCATGGCCCAGAACAATTTACAGGGACGCTTCAGCTAGTAATTCTGCACTGTGACTTTGCTGCAGGCACCTCCCTGGCGAAGACACGACTTCGTGTGACCTGGCACCGTGCAGCTCCATTTCACTGTATTTACTTTCCTCCCGAAGCCAAGTGCTTTCACTTCCCCTACAAATGGCAGCCCCTTGTTAACTTGGCTATTACAGCAATAATCACGTATGCTTTATTTGCATAATAGCACAGGCCAGTCTAATGTGTTTAGACATTTCCAGGAGTGGATTAGTGCACAGATGGAGCACCCCATCTATAGCTGTTGTTAAATCTCAGTTCTTTCAAAGCAACTGCATCTAGGTCCATACAGGAACTGAACAGGATTTCATGCTCCCAACTCTTCCTCCACCCATTTTTGTTCCAACATAAGGAATCTGCCCATCCTTCCACCCTTCTTCTGAGTCCCATCATCTTCCTCCCTCACTTCAGCCAGAATGACAGGATTAGTTGGCATAATCACAAACACCCCAGAGAACTCTACTTAACATTCTCAAACTAAATCCTTAGCATTAGTTCGGCAAAAGGTTTTTAACACAGAGAGCAAGGTAAACACATTTTTGGAAATCTTGATTAAAGTCAGTTATGCAAATCATCTTTCCAAATTTGTTATGTACTCACTCTCAACACTCGTTATCAAATAGCATTTAATCAAAAACTAATCTAAAAAAAAATCAGGTGCTACAAATAGAGCTGGAAATTTTCAGAAGACAACTTTAAATCATAACCTATGTACACCTAACATCATGGTCATGTTTCTCAAGGCTGCCCGAAGTTACTATTATGCACCGTGCATTCCCAAACAATACAGTACTTCTTGTCTAAAGTCAGCTCAGGATTTGAAATAATTAAAAATGTAAAAGTAGCTGGAGCAGATGTTCACAGATTCTGCTTTGTCATAGCTAATTTCTCCAGAGTGCATCTGCCGATGTTCCAACCCAGTCACAGAAAAAAAGTAAGCTGCAGTTCACAGCAACTGTTAATGGGACTATTCCTTTTTTGTTTGGGAACTAAACAAATGAGAGAAAGCCTTAGAGTCACTGATAATAAAAAAAAAAAAAAAAAACCAACTACATATTATATCTATGTTAACACTCCTATTGTCTTCAGGGGGAACTTTCAAGACATTAGATTCAGATTTCATATGCTTGTGCAACCAGCTGTGTTTGTCTATAGGGGGCTGTAGCCTATACCAGTCTCTAGAAGAGCTGTAATACTTTCATCTTACTGATACGTCAGCCAACTCAATTTTTTTCCCTTTTCTGTTGTCTACCACTACCTTTGCATGGAAACCAAGAATCAGCAAGCACAGTTTAAAAAAAAATTCATTTTTAATTATTGCCCATTAGCATCAAGGCAAAGTACAATTCTGCAATTTCAGTGGCACAGGAAAAAAATAGGTACATCTTTAAAATTAATTTTATTACCAAGAATCTCAGAAATTACTGGAACGGGTTAAATAGTATTAAGACAAAATCCTTAATGAATTTTATGAAACCTGTTTTCAGTGTTTTTCATTTTTTTCAAGCTCTTGAAAACCTCAGAGAAAAACACCATTTTGCATTGACAAATTCTTGAATTTGTTTTCAATATATTATTAGAAAATACCATGTTTTCATCAGCTGCAGAAACATAGTATTGATATTTAGTGTATTATAAAGGAACAGTGGACTTACGAGGATCACATTTGATAGGTAAGAAGTCTAGGGTGTTGCCCTGGCAAGAACAAGTACTTTCTTTCCTGTGGAACAATCTAGTTTTGTTAGAGGGAACTTTGTTGGGATTGAGAAAATGAATCCACGTGGCCTGTGGTCACCTCACCTCAATACAAAGGGAATGCTTCAGTATTTCCAGAAGAAATGTGAGGAGCAAATAACCATAATGCTAGAAATGCACTTTGAAGGCATAAGATAACTTTATTACAATACTGAATTACATTGAAAAGTCAAATTAGTTTCTCCTTTCTCCTCCCTCTAAATTCTGCTGTTCGAAGAGCTAAAACAATGGGAGTAAATATCTTGAGAGAAAGAACAAAGAAAAACTTTGCCATCAAATTTTGAATAAATATCAGTAACTCAGTAGGTACTTTTCCTGCAGGACACAATCCTGACTATGAACACAAGGCATAGCCCACAGTGCCAACAGCTCCAGATCAGAGCTCATGAACATCTACCCAGCAATGCAGAGACACACCTGAGAGAGAATGATTTGGACTTGTTTTGAACAGTACTGGTAAATAGCTTCCCAGATGATGAAAGACTGTTGCAAGGTACACATAGAACACTTTTCAGAGTACAGCAGAAGCCAAGGTGAAGATTTTTAATCTGTTTGCCCACACTGTAAGAATCAACCTGCTACTTCCATTGAGTTTTCACAGGACTCAAGATGTCACACTGGAAACAGCAAAGGCGCAAATACATGAATGAAGATGGTTGAACTGATGCATGAAAATGAGCATGTGGTTCCTTTATTTATTTATATGTCCATTTTAATTTGCTATTTTTTAAAATGTATTCACTTATTCCCACATTTCTTCATAGCAACTCTGCAAGAAGATACTGCAAGATTAGTAAATAGAAAATCTGTGGTTAGGTGCTTAAATCATACCACCAACTCTATGCATACAGAGCCACAGATGACCATAGACAATTTTTAAGCATTCTGAAGTCATACTGTACTACTATTAAAAAGCCTGTCTGAGAACTTCACAACCACCATATGCAAGACTGTTAGCTCTTCTACGCTATACTCAGATTTTATTTCTTATTTAGGTGCCTTGAGGATCTAACAAAGCTTCTGGATATGGCATGATGGAAATACCTACAAAAAAGCCTCCCTATTCACAAGCCTGTAAAACGTGCCTAGAGAGGATGCTGCACTTTGGTGCATATGAATGTAACTTGAAGAAACATCTTAAGGAAATAATACCTTATCTGTCAAAGTAATAATAATATAGGGAGAATCATGCCAGTTCATCTTCCCTACCTTCAATGTATTTGAAATACTCCCTCACTAAAAATAACAGGTACGTGCCTGTTTTTCAGATGAGTTAAGCACATTTTCTTCCTTTGCTTTCAGGATAGGAAAAAAAAGATCTGATAATTGGAACCAGGCATTTGCTGCCCCAGTTTACTACATCAATCACTGATGTCACTGTAATACCATTCTAACACTAATATATATAAGTATATACTGGCCATCAGAAAAAAGCTCCTCTTCACCGTAACAGGTTATGATAATGCAAAACAGCAAACCTAATATCTTCAACTTTTTCACCTGTTAGGGGAAAAAAAAAATCTAGAAGTTAAATAATTTTAAGGGATTTTAGCCAAATATCATAATTTACAAATAAAATGAAATCTGAGAAACCAGTCTTAATTATACTTGAAAGAAGTTTACATAAATTTTTTCCAAGAGCAGGCAGGGGAGTATCAGAGTCTTCATTTCCAAGCAGAAAGTTAGAGGAATTATTTCAACAAGTAGCAGGAGAAAAGTAGTAGTCAGCTACTCTGTACGGGAAGACAGGATGGTCACCTACCCTCCCAAACAAAGAGACAGAGCTTTCTTCTTAGTAGAAACTAGTACCAAACAAAACTCCCTAAAGAAGGCAAAGATCAGTAAAAATGCTCTCTATATCGGCAAAGATGCAGAACAGTGATATAAAATCATGAGAATCGCTGTAGATACAGCACTGTGCCCGGTACAGTGAAAAAAAGCAAGCAGCAGAAACTCTTCAAATAAAGAGGATTGCAATAATTGCTTTGAAAGGCATACATGATAAAAGTACGAGAAAGGACTGTTACGCCGTATGTGCTGCGATTTCAATTTTAATGTTGTGTCTCACATGGGACCAAGTGGCTATGATTTGAAGCCAAATATATTTTATGAGCTGACAGATGTAGAAACAGCGGTCGATAACAGCCTGGAGGTCTATACATCACCCTTCAGGTATCTGCAAGTGGCGGCTAAGAGAATTAACCAAACAGTAGAAGGCTGTATTTACTACACATTTCCACTGGAAAAAATTCAAACTTTTGTAGTCCAAAAAGACTGAAACCCACTGGTTTAAATCATTATCTTTATAAAAAGAGAAATAAAGAATAACAGTATACATTATTTTATATTAGTCTCACTGAATCAACTTCACTTATATTTTACCATCCCTTCGTTAGAATGCCAGGGAAATAAGATCACATTATTGACGGCTTTGTGATGGTTTTTTTTCAGTATTTTATTTATTGAGTTTCAGCCTTCACAACCTTCCCATTTTTTTCACATGACATAGGCACTGTCAGAAAACTGTACGTGTGCCTTCTTTTACACTCCTGTGGCTCCTACCAGTGTCTCCCCCTAGCCCAACTTTCCATCCAAATGGCCCTTGTCAATGTGACAATCCTGTTACAAATAAAGAGTGCGTCAGGTGCAAACTGGTCTTTGAAAACTGCCCAGATCTCAACAAGCCATGATTCACATTTGGCTGGTTGGTTGGGTTTTGGTATTTTGCTCTATCCAGTTCCATGAAGTGCTCTCTGCCTCCAACTTGTTACTTTTCTGTGACCTAGTCCAAAACCTGCAGTTTTAAGGTATCCAGCTTAAGCCAAGTTCTGCTCATGTTTCAGAACACATGCCCATTAAAGATCATTGTCACCGGTGCTACAGAAATTTGCAAGACCTACAGAGGAAAAGCTCCAGGCAGAAACCAGAACATCACCAACAAGCTGCTTGATCTGGCAATGTGCTCCTGGTTAAGGGACACAAAAAAAAAAA
>VXBH01008183.1:6364-21937 GCA_013400035.1 Rynchops niger
GGTGTTTAAGAAACGTCTAGATGTGGCACTTGAGGGCATGTTCTAGTGGCAGAGATTGTAGGTTGTTTGGTTGGACTCGATGATCTCAAAGGTGCTTTCAAACCATGAAGATTCTATGGTTCTAATTTTTTTTCATAGCAGCTAAATCACAACAGTGTTTCAGCTACTGCTTAACAGCCCTTGCACATTATCAAGAATTTCCTCTCCCTCTGCCATTTCCCTGACAAAAGTTAATAGGCTGTGTGTAGTTAAGAGTTTGGCAAAGGACATAGTAGGTACAGCTGACCCAAAGTGACTAAAGGGATAATCCGTATCTGATGATGTTCTGCAATAAAAGCTTACAGAAGGGAAGAGGGAATGGAAACACTCATGGTTTTGACATATGTCTTCTCAAATAACCATTGCACATGCTGAGGTCCGGTTCCCAGGAAGTGGTTGGACATCTGCCTGCTGATGGGCAGCAGTGAATTAATTTCTCTGTTTGCTTTGCTTTCCCTGTTACACTGTCATTATCTCAATCCTCAGGTCTTCTCGGCTTCCTTCTATTTTCTTCCTGTCCCCCAGGAGAGGGGAGGGAGCAAAATGCAAGGTGAGTGTTTGGCTGCTGGTTGGGGTCAACCTACCTCATGTGTATAGAGTAGATAGACCCATATGTAGCAGGCCCAACCTTTCCCAGAAGGTTTTTTGCACAGCAAGAACTTATAATCTCTGCTTACTTCTTCTGAGTACCTGAGATAAGGTCTCTAATTAATTGAACAATTCATCTGGAACTCTACTCAATGTTTGAATTACTCCAAGCTCCTTTTGGAAAGGTCAGATGAATTATCTTGGATGACAAGATGTGGCTATAGTTCTGGTTTTCAAAAAGTATTGTATACTTTACAAGATAAAGTGTATTATTGTAATCCATTGTCTAACATCATTTTTTTATAGTTTATGCATTAAACTTCAGGAATGTGAGGCAAATCACCTTTCAAGATAAAGTCAGTAATATTCAAACAATACTGAAGCTTAAAGGGAAAAACACAGGAATTAAAATTCTACTTTTTCACAACTTTTAAGAGTGTAAGAGGGTTGACTGGTCCTCAAGGGTATAGCTTTCAAAATATTATCTTTTGTTCTTTATTAGTTATTCTTTGCTTTAAACTTGTGAACATTTATGACCACAATCTATGTGATCTGCAGATTTCGCTGGGAGTCCTTCCAGGACACTTGTCTTTCCCCCTAGTCCCACAGACAACTTAGTTTACTAGTACTGTATTCTGAGGTTCAGAAAATGTGTGCGTAATTTATCTGCCTGATTTGAACAGATTGAATCTTACGCTAAATATGTGGGTATTTACATACAATTATAAAGCTATACTGGAAAATCATTAATAAAAATCTTTTAAAGAATTGTTTTTAGGGGATTATGAGTTAAATATGTTTAAATTATTAATCTTGAAACATACCTCTGTGCATCCTATGATAAAGCTGACACAACCTACTTCAAAGACTATGGAGGGTGAAAGGAGAAGGGAGAAAAAAAGAGGAAATAATTTTGTAGAGATAAAAAGACAAGTGTGTGTAATGACTAGTCAACTGAGACAATGCTGGCATTTTAGGAGGACAGCTTCTGAGGCCCTGAGCCAGATATTCAGAGGAGCGAAACATCCACAATTTCAAATTGTGTCATTAGGAAATGAAGGTATGTCACTGTGAAAAAGCCCAGCCGAAGGGACCAGGACTTTGCAGTCCTTGAGATGATCAACAAAACTGTGCCATACTAGAGCTGCATTTTTGTTAGAAAAACAAAACAAAATACTCATTTGGCTTGTATGAAAGTGTAGTACAGCAATTATACAGGCTGACAATTCAGCAGTGACCACTGCATTAATGTTTTATAGGCAGATGTCAAGGCATTCTAATTTTGAAGGAAATATGATACCAGCTAGGAGTCAAAATGAGTGAAGTGAAAAGGGAAAACAGGTGCTAGAGATAGTCAAGCATGTGTTAAGTTTGGTTTGTTAAAGCAAACAAGCAAACAAACAAAAAGTGGAAAGAGAAAAAATAATAAAATAAGGGTTTAAAAGCATCCCGTGGGAAAACATAAGGATGTGTATTGTTTTTTTATAATAAGAGTAGTGACCTGCAAACTAGGTCAGGGTCTAACAACTGTTACATCAGTGGAGAACAATTGGACGAAAATAACATTTGGATGTTTCTGAACAAACAGCAAATGGCTGATGACGAAATTAAAGCAACCTCATCATCAGCTGCCTGTGGACTTGACCTTGAAAACAGATCCATTGGCCCCATATGACCTCATCTTCTTGTTTACCTTCTGTGACAGTTTGGAAATCAAAAACGAGCGTTCACCTTGAATCCTTTTACTAAACGGTCTTTTATCCAGCTTGTGTCAAAATGCTTTATTGCGTTCTACTTTTTTAGTTTCTTGTCATAGGTTCTTCTCTGTACAGTCAGTGGTTATCAAATGGAAGGTTTTTACAAAGATTGGTTCTCAGCATGGAGCCAAAGATGTGAAGGAGACAACATTGTGTGTAGCTGTATTTCTTCAAAAGATAACATACACACAGAATATTCTGAAACAGCATATCCTGGTCAAGCGGTGGAGTGCTATTGATGCTAGTACAGCTCTGTGAAAGGAATGAGTAGTGAATACAAATCTTAAGCAATGAAATAATTTCTATTCATTCCAGTTCACTTTAGATGCCCACATTGTAGATATCTACATATAAGAAAATTGTCTAGATGTTCTTCATAGTCAATAGGGAAAGAAGCACATCCGGAGTAGAATTCATCTGTCCTCCTCAGTTGTACAGTGTCCCTTCCTTTCTCAACAGCAGTTCATTTGAACTGTTCATATTGAAGGAACCAGCCTAAATGGTTGGGCTGAGCTTCTGTGCACAATACTGCATTCACAACTGCACATCTTTCCGCCATCTAAGTGACAAAGAACAAAGAATAATCTTTGCTTATGCTTTCCTGCAAACAGAATTGACTGACCCAACCTTATTTAATAATATGGATAATGTCTGCCTCCTTTTGTTCCTCTGTCAATCAGCAGCATTTAGTTGAAATGCTAGAGCTTTCAGGGTTTTAAAGCTAAAAAAGAAAAAAAGAACCAAAGCCCTACCTTTAAATTCTATAGCTCAGTGACATCTCTTGGACTTGCTAATAGAAAAAATATCACAGATGGGAAAAAATTAATTTTCCGAACATTATCAATGCTTTGAAAGAGTTAAATGAGTTATTTTCAGAGTCTGTAAGAGACATATCAGCTCTTCTGTTTTATACAAAAGCTTTTCATGTCACTTTCTGCTTACTGGTCTTTGATAAACTTCTCTAGTTGACTTTGGCAGTTCACAGTCCTTTACAAGCAAAAAACAATATACCTTCTGTAAAGCAGCCAGTGGCCTTCACAGCAGCTCTTGTACTATCAGATTCAAGATAAACACCGTCAGCAGTTCTTTAAAGCAAGGAAAATATCTCAATGTATAACACATATGTGGTTCAGTCCTGCAAAGTTGGTTTTGTGACTAACACCACTTAAACTGAAGGGGTATTTCAATAGCAAGAGCTCTAAGCTGAAAGTGGATTAAGCCTTCATTGACCAAATCCATATACCAGTAAATTGTCACAAAGTCACTGGCCATGTCAATGGCTTTAGTTTATCACAAACAGAATAAAAAATATTAAGGAAGAGATTAATAAAAGGAGGAGAGTGCTGTTTTTTTCCTTGCATACTCATTTTGTTATTTATTTAGTTTTCCTTCTCTCTGTCATGTTCCTGTTATGTCTCTATAGATTGTGGATCCAGTTACATTGGTTTGGTTTATGAAGTTGCCAGTTGCCAGCTGCTGTGTAGGAACTGCCTGTGTATATGCTGTAAACCTGTAACAAATGCAATGTAATTCAGCTTGCTGTAGCACATAATTGAAGCAGTATATAAGGCATGAAAATACATTAAGTTTTTCAAGGACTAAAAATGTTCACACACAATGAACTGTCATGGCTTATGTGATGTGTGATGACTTGTTTACCTGTAGTAGTTTGACAATATGCCTAAACTCCAGTACTGCCTTATTCTGAATTTTTTGAGTTAACTTCCCTAATATTTACTTCCCCACAAAAATTGTTAGTAGACCGTCATTGTCAATACTTGATTTAGTGGGTTTCCTTTCAAAAGCTGTAGGCTATTTCTATATGTCCTTGCTGGAACTGGATCTGTGTGTTGCTTTCAACCTTTCAGCTTCCTTTGGTATTTGAAATTGATGAGGTGTTTCCATTGTTTGTTAATGCAGAACGTGCATGTTGTTTCATACCTCCCCCTTTCATCTATGCTTGCCAACCACAAAATTACTCTCCTTTCTTTCCACACTTAGGCTATAATTTCAACTAATTCACCAGCATTAATTTCTTCATGGAACAGAAAAATCATCAGAAATCTAAGTATTTTCAGGGGTGAAGAAAAGCTTTTGAACTTTGTAACATTAAGGCATATAGCACATGCCTTATTTGTCATGTCATATGTACTACATGTCTTTTTTTTTTTTTTTTTTTTCTGGTACATATTTCCTATTTTTAACTCACCTTAAATATGCTGTAAACCCTTATGTTGAACAGATGAGTAAAGCCATAATTAGATGAGATCTTCCATTCAAATTTTAATAGTTTGTGAAATTAATAACTCATTCACAGTTCACCATTTTCCCAGTGGACCCTGGGTGCTTCTATAGTTCTCTAGTGTAAAGCAGACTAGATCAGATAAATTATTTTAACTTGTACTAAAATACCTCACAGAGCTCGTTTGTTTAAATGTCACAACCCAATGGGAGAATGGTGACTTCCAGTCAGTGTAAGTCGTCACTCAAATTGAATCAGAAGAGCATCTATTGCCACACCAAACCAGTCAATGTGAAATGGTGAGGTTGATACTGCTAGAGATGTCATTATGTGAAATTCTGTGACAGATTTACAACAGGAAAACACCTAGTTTGTGTTAAAGTCACAAAGTAAACTAAAACAGACCTCCCTTGTATCACCGTTCATGAGTGTTCACATCTAAGGAGGAACTGTCAACTCCATTGAGCCTGACTTCTTTCTAGAGATTACCGCAGAAGTACTTCAGAAAGTGGCAGCTGAATGACAAGACTGTGGCCTGATTGAAAGGCACTGAAAAGGATTTTTTAAACTTCTTTCATTTGGGGAGCTGAAGAAAACATAAGACTCGTCTATTATCTTGAGGTGGAAAGGGTACAAGAAAAAAGCTGTTCCATTGAAATATATTTTGTTAGGACAAGTAATAGATTGTTTTCTCCTTAGTAGCCCATCTCCTGCAGAACCATGATTTTCCACTGCTGAGGTCCCAAATTAAATCCATATTGGACCAAAAACCTTTTCCAGCATTTTCACCCACCATCTGAGTTAAAATTGTTCAAGCGTCAGTTTTTTCTAGCTTGTGTAATGTTGTGTACTTTGGGTAACTCATATTTTTTTGTGTACCTAGAAAGGCATAATACCATCACAATAGCATAAATCATGCTGGTGACATAGAACAGGACAAAGCTACTCATCAGTATCAGTCGCTATCAAACAAACAAACAAGTTCTTCTGACAAACTTACCTATTTAACATTTTTTTTTCCTACTTCAAAAACATGAGCAGGATATGTATTTTGGGGGAGCTTTCCAAAAACCTAACACTGATTTTTAGCTCCAGATTACCACTGAAAATAAAAAGGTGAGTGTTTGACTTCCCCTGTGCCACTGAAGATTTCCTCTAACATGCTTCATGTAGTTCATTCTTAATCCAATGAAAAAGATATAGGTCACTCTCAGATATTTCCTTTTTTTTTGTACCAAAATAGAGGTGGGAGAACATTGTAAAGCATTTACATGAATATTAAATCCTGTTCTTAAGTGGGTTCACTTCAACTGTTTTCATACCTACTTTGTGCTTTCTTTCTGTCAATATTGCAATGATCAAACTTTACTAGTGATGAAATTCTTGAAAGGTACTTTCAGCTTGAATGCTCATTTGCCAAAAGCAAAATCTGAATTGCATAACCAATCATTGGTGCGAATTTCAAATATCTAAGTCAATATTGCACTTCAAAAATGTACCTCCGTGTCTGATTTAACATTCTTACAGAATGAGATTTAGTTCTTCAGTGTGGAGCAAGACAAAGCCAATTCATTGGTTGTAAATAAAAGTTAAATGTAGATTAAGCAAAGACAGTACTCTGAAAGTTATAATATAGATGTTAAAAGTCATTTGGTTATTTAAAGATGCAGATCATGTTTACAGTTTACATCATCAAATTCAGTGGTTACTTCTATTGCTTTCACAGTACATTTAGACATCAAATCAGTTTACAAATTTGAAAAATCCTACTAAATACCTATCTCCATCTTTATGCACTCAAGATGGGATTAATCACAGAATAATTTCTAGTCAGTGGAGAGCTGGGTATCATCAAAGAGAAATTTACCCTGTCTCTTTAAGGCATCTGGGTTAGATGTGGTGAATCCTCTTCTTACTGCATTGACTATATGTCATGACTGGCCTAGACTGGACATCTCAAGGCAAAAGTTATATTTTACAAATCCTGTCATATATTTTGTCATATATTTTGTCATATATATACAATGAAGTAGCCTGAAAAAAACCCACAAAACCTCATAGTCCTATTAGTTACAGAATGAAAACGCAAATACATCTTTTCATAGGAAAAATTCTTGATGTTTTCTTGAGCTAAACCCAAACAGTAGTTTAAGCAGAGGAAACTGTAAAGCACGCTTTCCTATTTATATGTGAAGATTGAGGTAGTGTGAATGTTGATATCTATGTATATCTTCATGTTGTGTCCGTTTTTTCAGCAAGATCACTATCAAAGATCTTCCCTTTCTTGTATTTGCTTGCTGATTTTCACTTAACTTCTTTTAAACCCTTATCATTGCATTTTTTGGTTGAAATGGCAAACTACTGAAAAGATTCTGTATTGGGACAAATTGGATGATAATACAAGGACTGCCGTCCTTAGGAAACTAAACATAGAATCATAGAATCACAGAATCATAGAATCATAGAATGGTTCAGGTTGGAAGGGACCTTAAAGATCATCTAGTTCCAACCCCCCTGCCATGGGCAGGGACATCTCCCACTTGACCAGGTTACTCAAAACCCCATCCAGCCTGGCCTTGAACGCTTCCAGGGATGGGCACCTACAATTTCCCTGGGCAACCTGTTCCAGTGTCTCACCGGCCTCATAGTGAAAAATTCCTTCCTGATATCTAATCTTTCAGTTTAACATCAAGATGACCCTTGATGTTATTTCTGTGTATCTTGCATTGTTTCTCCTAAAGAATCATAGCAGAAAATCAGATTAAAATTTAATCCTTCTGTGTAATCACCATCTGGGTTCTGCAAATGCTGGCAAAGATCCCAAACAAAATGTCATAATCTAGAATGGTCAGGGTGAAAACCTGGCTACATTGAAGTCAACAGTAAAGTTTTTATTGATTTCCATGCACCAAGGCACTCATTGCAATTATAAGCATAAATAATGAACAATATATCATTACATTTCTTTAATGTGTAAAATGACTAAAGTATATAGACAGATTTTCTTTCTCTTTAGACATTACCTTTAGCTATTGTACGTCCTCCTATAACCTCAAATTTGAGCTCCTGAGCAGTTCTAATTATTCAGAGCATACTTACTGTAGAAATGGGTTACACATCTGTCATATTTCCCTAAAAAGCAGATTTAAAGCCTATACTGTATTTATTATGCTAATTCACTTTGAAATCTATGGTGAAGGTGCCTCAGGCCTTTCAAACTGAGTTTGCATAGTAAATTTAGCATGGGTTGCAGTGGCCCACAAACTTTATCCCTGAAGCAGCTTTAACAATTGGTGCCCTAAGAAAGTGTGTAGTACACACACTGGGAAACACACAAGCAGTGAGAAAAAAAAAGGGGGGGGGTGGGGAGGGAGGGGAGAAGTACTTCCTTTTTGTGCTCTATGCTTTAGTTCTGGGTTTGGGTTTAATATCTTTGGTTGTTGTAATCATGCTTTTAGAAGCAAAAACACTTAGCGATCGTGCTGCTAATGTGGTCTTTCCATAAAATGGCTAGCTTTTATCAGAATTAACCTTTTCCAGGCTTAAGTGTTAAAAGATGTTTTTGTTGTTGCCAAACAGGTTGTTTTCTTCTGAAAAAAATTCACACCACCACCCACCATCAGTGACACAAAAATACCGAAGTAGATGTTTAGGTCAGCATTCTTGTCTTTTTAACCACCATTGGTAGTGGTGTCTTTTAGGACCAACAGGCCCTAAAAATTCAGAGGTTTTTTTAATAACTGTTAAAGTAAAATGTTATAGTCAGCTTGAAAAATTACTATGCCTGCCCAGTGTATGCAAAGTGCTATTACAGTTATTTTTCTGGCTAAAATAATAAAACAAAGTGAAGTTCGGGTTTTCTGTACATTCACTACCTACGAGTGAAAATAATGGCAGAATTCAGCAATTATCCCTCCCCGTCAATCATTACAAGCCATATAATTTTAAAGTTAAATTTAAGAGAAATATAAATGTGTTTAAGTACACAAATGAACGATTATGGAAGACAAACACCACTAATGCTGCTCCATAGTGGCAGTTCTGGCAATAGCATAGCAGTTTGTTGTCCCAGGTTAGACTAAAGTGATTTTAAAAATTTGCATTTCTTTCACTTTTTTCCTAAATGAGTCATTAAAAGGTGGGTTTGAAGTTGTTCTGTTGCCTTAAATGCATTTCAACGTCAATATCACAGATTTCTTGTATACATAAGAATTCACAAAAACTGCTCTGCTGGTCTGATTTGCAATCGTCATTGAGTCATTTCCTTGCTTTACTCCAGATGTCTTCTTTAAAATTCTAGGGGATGCACTATGTTAATGAACACTAATACAGTTTTTATAGTCCCTGGGTTCCACTGTTTGCACAGTGTCTCTTAAGCAGCAAGAAGACCATCAGTACTTTAAAAAAAAGAGGAAAGGATTCATCCTTTAGAAGTTCTTTTATATACATTCTTCTGCGAAACATTCATGAACGTTTCACAAAGCTATAAAAATCTGTACCCTTTACACATATGGTGAAAGCATTTGCATAAAAAAGAAATAATATAAATTAAGAAAATAGATATCCGAAAAGTCAGACAGGAACTGCTAACAAAAAGGTGTCCAGAAAACTAAAATCAAAGTGTGAAAATAGTTCTCTACAATCATCACATGGGTTTTACATCCGAGTCAGTGAGGTGTAAGATACTTAGCATACGTGTATTTTCAAGTCAATATTTCTCTCATTCTCTACCTTCTAAGCTGAAACCAAGGTGAAAATTATGTTCTTTATCTTGGATTCCTAATGGCTTTCTTAGCTGTCATACATGAAAATGTGGAGTAGGTATTTCTTTTTAATTACAGTGGAAATGATCACATTTAAAATACAGGTTGAAAGCACCAAGTCTAAGTTGAGGTATACTATTTAAATTTAGCTTCTCTACTGTTTTACATTAGGGGAAGTGAAAAGAAAATGAGCTGTGTTTAGCTTAGGTTTTCATCTCTCATCTCTCACAATGTAGCAATTAAAGTGTATTCTGGAAAATGTTATTTCAATCATCAAGGGAGATCATCACAATGACAAATTCTATGACATTTGTACATTGAGTTATGGTTAGAAATCCTGATATGCTTGCACTATAAAAAGGATGATGTGAAGGAAAAATATTTCATCTGGGACACTGAAAGTACATAAAGAAAAGATCTGACATATTTGATACATTATTTTTGCCTGTTTTCATTTCCATTTTTCTATATACATGTGTATGGATCTGTATGTGTATATACATATGCATGTAAGTGTGTTTGTGGGAATGCATCAATAAAAAAACGAATAGAATTACTCATTTAAGAATGAATATAAAACAATAATTTGTTAAAAGTGCCTTTCCTTAAATTACAATCAGTCCTGCAAAAAATTAGTAGTTTGCCATAAGCATTATTTATATCAAGTTGTAACTGAAAATATGTATATATATAATGAAAACCATTAAAATACAATAAAAGGAGTCAGGAGTCTTGATAATGTACAAAACACATTGTTTTACTGTATATTATAACTTCTGTAAAGCACTTACATCCTCAGAAAATGGAATTTTTTAAATGTAAATTTACTAAAAGAAAAATGAAAGGCTTGCTAATCAGGAATGCAAAGACACTGGGGATTCTGCCTTGAAAACCATAGAATAAATGCAGGCAAGGGTGATGGGCTTCGTGGCCTGTATGAAGGCAGGGAAGCCATTTAAGGACACCACTTCTGTAGGGATGTACTGCTGATCACATTGCCTCCTTGCCACCTCATCAGCGAGGCGACTGCATGTATCTGAAGAAGAAAGCTGGCAGTTCAGCTTCCACCATGTTTTACTTTTGCTATGTACAAGATTTCTGGTCTAAAAGCAGAAAGAAATTGCCTGATTTTCAAAAGGATTTAGTATTCATGACTTGAAAGAACTTCACTCCCAGTTCTGCTTTCAAGTTTACGCTGAGAAACAAGATTCCTCTGCTGTTTACATGAACTCTGCCCTATGTTGGGAAATACTATTGAGCCCCTTTAGGTCTCAGACATCCCAGTAAATTTGTTTCTGGACACAGCAGAGTTAAGTGATATTCAGACACCTGCCTCTGAGGCCATCTGAGAGAAAATCACATTGCTTATGTTTTTGGAGTTATTTTGACTAGTTATACAAAATATCCTTCATAAAAGAATATGCACATATCCTGAGTATTGTATCACAACATGAATAATGAGATGTTTTATATTAGGCCTTTAAATATGAATTTTTAAGCCCATTTTAGGCCAAATATGTTGGAAAAGTGAGCCTGTCTCTAAATTAGTTCTCTAAGAACAGAGTATTTTTCAGGTAAATGCAAACACTCTAGATGATGGCACAATTTCTGTAAGAATCTGAAATGTATTGACATATCAAAATTACCTCAAACTCCAGTATCATCTTGCAGAGGACACAAATGAAAACAGTGCTTCTGCTAGTACTGCATTCTTCACAATTTTTTTACAAGGAGACGGACTATTGCATATCAAAAAAACCCATGTTAGACTATACTAGGCTGCTTAGACTATATATCTTAAGCAAAGAAAAATAAGATTAACACGAGCCCAAATTCAGTCTTTAAACTTCCTAGGAGGCAAAAAAATTTCTTTAATACCTTATACAGTATATAAAATATAATTATATATGTAGTTATATTTTATCATTATTTTAACATATAATTACAAATACATAAAGCTATATATATAATTACTATAATACAGAATTATTTGCTTACAACTAATCAAATCTGATAATATTCACAGTTCATATATTCATTATAAAATGGTAGAAACACATCTGGACCTAAGTTAAACCAAAAAAAGTTGTATTGCTTTAGGGAATTAGCTTTTTGAAATGTTCCTCTGTGTTAAAGATAATTTTAGACTACCAATTCAAAATGCTGCAATGGTGCAACTCAAAATTAAAATTCCGTAAATACTGAAGTTCCATAAAACCTACCACTTGTACATATTCCAACTATATTTTTTTAAACAAATTTTATATGAAAACTATGACAGCAGTAGTTTCCTTTCTACAAAACAAAAAATACAGAGATATAACCAAAGTGGTTATCTCAGGTTTCAGGCGAATATGTTCTTACAATTTTATCTATTTATTTTGCCTATAAACCATGGATTTTAAAGCATATTTTTAATGAGGAATTCACATTTATTTTTGCAAACAGAGGGACAGATATGGTTTATATAGTGTAATTTTGCAGTGGTTTCCTGACTGCAAAAATATAAGACAAGGCAAAGTTCTTTTAGACATTTTATGACACTAGAATATAAAAGCCACTCCACTAAATTAGTTAGTAGTTCCATTTTTATCCTAAACTAAAAGCCAGATAAAGTATAATCTCCCTCTGGCATACCTCCTCAGCTTCCAAAAATCATCTACTAAGGGCTACATACCTTGGAAATTGTATCCAAATTGTTGTTTTAAAAGACATTGATTGTCCTATGCCTCACTAATTTGTCTAATCCCTTTTAAAATTAATTTATACTTTCAGTCTCCACAAACTCTACTGATGACACATAAGTACTGAGGGATACAATATTTATATTTGATTTTTCTGACATAGTAAGAGTTTCCTCTAGAATCTCCCACTTCCAAAGTACTTCCTAATTTTCCTTTGATCTATCTGTATCTTTTTCATTTCTCATGCTTTATCTTCACATTCCCTCGCAGCACATCTTTTCTGTCTGCTCCAGGAAAGCATCATTATCACATCCCTAAAATGTCTGCATCAGATTGTCAAACAGCACTGACCAAACTCTCTTTGTTATCTTTGATAACTTATGCATTCCAGTGGCAAACAAGTAGCATTGAAATTACGTGAGCCTTGATCTCATTTTCATAACTATTACATTTCTTTTACACGTGTGGAATTTGTTCTGCCTTCTAACAACCTAGTCAGTAAGTGTTATGATGTCCAGATGTAACTTTTCAGTCAGAAATACTTTTTTCCTCATGCAAATTTTATATCGTCGGCAAAACTTGTTACCTCACTATTCCTACCTTTTAGAATATTCTGAACAACACAAATAATAGCACAAATACCTGAGACTGGTTGTCCTCCTTCATTGATGAAATAACAGTTTATTCTTATAATTTATTGTCTCTCTCTTAACCATTACTTAAGGTATGAGAGGATTTTTTCCTTCTATTTTGAGACAGCTTAATTTCTTTAAAAGCCTATTATAAAAGATCTCTTGAAAGCTTTTGAAAATCCAAGTACACTAAATCCACATGAATAACCTCATCATGCTTCTTGAGTACTTTAGAACAATTCTAATAAATTTGTGAAACTTAATTTCCTCCTGAAAGATATCTCTTCTGTTCACTCCTCCTCACGTTCATACTTGTCCCTTATTTCGTATTTCTCTACTAATTCTACTACNTAGCAGACATTCAGGAGTTTTATATTATAGTTCCTTCAGAATTCAGTGGCAAGCGACTGCATTCCTAATGTCATTAAAACTACAGCACAGATTGTAATTACGGAGGAGTGAGTCACAGGTCCTGCTTTCAGAGAGGTGATGCTCTCTGATCTCCAGAAATTGTATAAACTTTTTTCTTCATTGCAGTGTTTGTTTGTGTCTGTCTGAGAATTGTCACAACAGAGCTGCCTTTATTCATGAACCCATTAGTCTCATTCATTCAAAGTGAAAGACAGCCACCACTCGTCCTGATATTGTGCTGACATGGGGAGAGACATGAGAGGGAAGGATCCTCCACCCTCAAGAAGAAGACTTTGTGACTAAATATGATGTCTTGAATTAATTGAAAGGGAGAAGGGTTTTGCCAAAACTCATTAGTCTGAGGAAATCAGAACATTAGACAATGATCAAACAGTTAAAAACAGAGTACATTTACATTTATATTATACATGTATGTTTACAAGCAGTTCCTGCCAAGTAAATTTCCAGTGTTTCCCATCAGCTTACCAACTCCGTCAAAACTCCGTCTTGCAAGTTAGCCTGTCAGATAGGCCATACATGAAGGCCACAGAAATTGTTGTAAATATTGTCCTGTTGTTGGTGTTTCCAGGACTTGTACCCCTGAAACATATGAACTGTTGTGTCCCAACCATCAGGATCACAGGGATTACCATACCCATGTTTCCAAGGCTAACAACCAATCAACCTAATACAGTCATTACCCTTTAATAGTAGATTTCAACATTATCCTGTTTCAATTTGTAGTGAGAGGAAAACTAAATATCAAACTCCTGAATTGTTTTACCAACCAAAATTTCTTCTTTCTGTAGGACCCTCATAACATAAAATGAGGTCAGATCTCCATAGTCATGTCTCAGAATTTTTCCTCCCAGATCTCCTTAGAGAGTTCATGTGAGCCTCTAAAATTAATACTAAATTTATCAAAAGCTTTGTATACTGTGGAGTTCAGACTCATAGTCATTGTGGATGACAAAAACATATAAAAAATTCTTACTGAAATCCCATTGCCTGGGACTTTTGATTTTGTATACTGTGGGTTTTTTTCTTTGGTGGGAGGAGTCATTTAAATGGTGAAGATTGCAATGGTCTAGTCAACTTCATTTGTCTGAGGCTGGGATACAGAGAGGACCACGATATTCCTGAAATTTTCAATGCTCCATAAATGTTACATGGCAGCCATTGCGCAGCTAACATATGTAGAAAATGTCTGTACTTTCTCTGCTCTTCGTTACTATCTTTCACTATCACAGGATTCCACTATTTTTTCAGACATTAATGTATTCAGTCAGTTACAAAAACATGCTTTAATTATAGTACTACACATAATTACTGGACCCTTTGAACATGTAACAAGACACATCAAACCAGAACAACTTACTTCACTTTCCTCCTTTCTTTTTAAATGATGCTCTCAAACAATATTTATTAAAATTTCATATTGTTGGTCCCAATAGAATTCCTTTCTTTTTGTCTTAGATAAAAATAATGATATAAGATGATGCATGACCAGGAATATGACGCTGTCAATAAGAAGCATTAATTAACAAATTAATTAGATACAATTTGTTTCTTTCCCTCATGAGAGAAGAAAAGAGTTATTCTATCGTGCTGGAAAGCATACTAAATAATGAGAAACATGCATATATTGGTCCCCTAAATGCTGCAGACTTAATAAACTTCCTCTAGGGTTTCTTTCTCCAGGGTAGATACAAATTGTTTTCTTAAACTGGCTCACCCATCCCTAATCCACAGTTTGCCAACATAATTTGCTTTTGCTTTTCGTGATGTCTTAGCAACTGCAGCAATAAGATAGCCCCTCATGGCCCTCACTCACATCTAAACCAAAACCATTTTAATGCAAGGGAATAATTTATGTTTAGGTACATTTCCTCAGGCCAGATGTATAATAGAGTATATTAGATGCTCTGACCTCTGTGCTGGAAGTGTTTTTTCTATTTTAAACAAACAATGGAAATGCCTAATTCTTTACTTTTTCAACCTGGGTCTCAAGGTTAAGTGTATGTAGGTGTCATACGGGAAAAAAACATATAAGCAAATAAAAAAATAGCATAATTAAGAATATAGCTTACTTTCTTACATGTTGTGTTGTTATTGTTTGCAGAAAGCATTTCTTTTGCAGAAGCAGGAATGATGTAAAGAAATCTTGTAAAATCACTTTCAAAAAATATTACTTAAATACTGTTATTCTTTGAACTTTTTTTTTCACGCAATAATCATGATAAAATTACAGTGCATTGAAAAGAAGACTTCCTTCNTTAGCTAGTCAATATTTTTTTGAAGGAGTCATGTCTTGAGTAAAATTAATGAACGAGAATGCTGGCAGGAGCTTCTTTTGTCATTGTAAAAAGACTTTAGGATACAGCAACTAATCCCATCACAGAATCACAGAATCACACAGGATCTTCATGGTTGGAAAGGAAACAGACATTGTAAGAC
>VXBH01008183.1:42850-58020 GCA_013400035.1 Rynchops niger
GGGGGGCACAGAGATATTTGACTTTTTTATTTTTTTTTTTTTTTTTTTTTTTTACAAATCACCCCTCTCCTTCCCCCAGATGTTAGGACTAGTTGTGTTTGTGCCTCTTAACATGCAGAAAGAAATGTGTGTATGTACTTATCTGAGAATATATATACATATATATATATATATAGGAAGGCTATATTGTAAGTTCAGTGCNTTTGGGTTTTTGTTTTTTTTTTTTTTTTTTTTTTTTTTTCTTTAGAGGAACTACTTTCATTAATGTGCCGCCTTCAAATCTGTTAGAAAAGCCCATATTTTCTGTTTTATTTCCTTCTTCCCCTGTTACCGTAACATCGGGGTTGCTCTTACTGCCTTCTGAGAAGACATGTGATTTTGCTGTAGCTTCAGTGAGTGGTTTTGTGGGTTGTTTTTCTTTTTTCTTTTTTTCTTTTTCTGCTCTGGCAGGACAGAAATCTCTAATCCAGACCAAAGACTACCTGTGCAGGTCTAGAAGCTAGGGCAAGCCACTGTTTCATTTGAGATACTGTGGGACTGATGACCAGGACACTGATCCCATTTTCTTTCATTTTAGGAAACAACTTCAGAAAGCACTGATGTGGGAGGAGTAATACATCATTAAGCTTGCATGAGATGAAGGTCTATTTGCTGACAGAGAATAGTGAGCTTCAGTCTCCTAGTCTTTCTCATCACTATTTTTATGTGATTTTTTATATTGAACTTGAAATACTGCCAGAAGCTATATTCAGATTTGTTACGGTGAAGCCAGTTACTATGTGTTTTTGTCCGTAGCTTGGTTATTGCAATGCTGAGGATTGCATGCTTAGTTTTTAATTTTGTATATTCTCTACAGAGTCTCAGAAGCTGAAATATTATAGGGGATGAGCAGATGCTGAAATATTATAGGGGATGAGTGGATGTTATTTCAGCACAGATTTCACAGCTGAGCTAAAGAAATTCATGCTTCTGAGTTGAAAGAATACAAGATACACACAAGCATCAAAATAGGAGAGCGATGAGAGAGAAATAGGCAGGAATAAATCCTTGAGGACAAGAATAAGGATTTAGAGAATGATTGTGAAAGGAAGTCAGAAGCCAGTGTGGGACTCAGGAAACAGAGTGACATCATGGGGAGAGGACATGAAGAAACAGCTTCCAGCTATGAAGTGTTTGGAGGACTTAAGGGAGGGAAAGATGTGAGAGTTAAGAAAGAATAAGTCTGCAGGGGGAGAAACAACTCAGATGTTGACCAAAGATTAACAATACGGGAGGTGAGCTAAAGATGGACTTTGATTGTAATTGAGAAAAAGAATTGACAACACTCTTTTTTACTTTGCTTGCTCTGTCTTTTACGCTCTTATGCTTACCCCAAGCAGAGTTTTGCCTTGAAAGGATATGAGAGATTTCGTATGGCCTGTAAGCTTCCATTATTGATATTATTTGGAAAACACTCAAACATTAGAGTGAGGATCTTCACTACAGATGTACTAAATATCTACATTGTCTCAACAAAGTAATGAAATTAAGAAGCAGGCTGAAATACATAGCAAATTGGAAAGGAGAATGCCTCCATAAAATAGACAAACTTAGACAACTCCAGCAGACTTAATATCTTTCAGACCTTAAAGAGCTATGTAAGGCTCCCCAGTTTAAAACTTTCCGGGTGTCTCCCTGACTTAGGCGGGGGAAGAAAGGGAGAGGCAAAATTTATGAGCTAATCAACAGATTTTATGTGCTGGTTTTGTGAGTAATTTCATTTGCGTAGACATGCGCAGAGTCATTTGCAAAAGCAGTGGCCAGATGCTTGTCAGGCTCATTTAATTGCCTAAGTGTCAAGCCTTCAGCCAGGGAGTCATATACAACCGCACACACTATTTCATATCTCTGGCAAGAGCATGGATTGAAATCTACCAGTTTCCATTAATCATGCTGTAATTCACAAACAGTTCACCACAGCCATCAATCAGATCTATATATGCGGTGCAATTTGCAAAGGGTAAATTCATGTACCTTATTTGATTAGTCATGCTAAGTGTGATGATACCAGATCTCCAGTTTTTCCTCTTTGTGAACACTTTATGTCCATGGAATCACATGGTCATCAAGGTCTTAGAGAAAAGCACATATTGCTTCTTCTGATGGAAAAAGGGAAAAATGATAATATAGAAGCCCAATTGAGGGGCTGTCTACTTTTTATATTCTAATGTCTCTTGTGCTGTGAAATTTGTATATCTATGCAAGGTTTCAGTTTAGGGGTCACTGGCCAAGGAAAGATGTTCAGTTCCAGGTAAACAGCTTTGATTAAAGGTTTTAAATCTTTCAATTGTTGTTGTTTTTTTTTCCTCATTATTTTTTTGCTGTAATAGAGCTCCTCCCATTAAATTCTAAAGTATAAGGCAGGCCAGTTTGCCAGTAGACAGCCAAGTAGTTTGTGATGAACAGTTCCTTTAAACTGGAGATTGAGCTGTGCAGAGACACTCACCATACTGTCACTTATTAATACAAACCTTCAATGGACTTTTACGGACAAGTTAAATGGTATGGAGAGGAAAATTTTATCAGGATTACATTTGTCATAATGCTATGGGATTTAGGTGGACTGCAAATGAAGTTGCTTTAAAAGGCAATATGGAAAGTAATAGTTTGTTTTAATAGTTAATAATCACCAGCCTGATATACTGAAACCTTGGAAGCAAGCCCTGTACTGGTGCTCTGAGAAAGATTTCTTGAAAAAATATTTTTATTTATATTGTCTCTCAACCTGTGGTTTCTTTATTTCAAAAAATAATGGTGTTAGTTAAATTTATTTTTAATATAGCTTTTTAAATTCTAAACCTTCTCAGTGGTTTTGATGAGCTAACCTCAGAGAAAAAGTTCAAACAGATCCATTTTCCTGCTGTCTGGTTTGGGGTCTTTTTCACATTCACCTACCAGCAATGCATTTGAGAGTCTGCACAAGTGGAGTTTTCAAACCTTCAGAAAGACAAACTAGAAGTAGGGCTTTATTAACCATCTTGGCAGAGTAGACATAAGAGATGCAGCATATTTAATTTTTTTTTTTTTATAACAACATCTGTCAGATACTTATGAAAGAGAAAAACTGGTAACCTGTCTCACCCATTCAATTTACCCCTTCAACAAGTTTGTAAAAATAGGTTCCCAGTGAGCAGTTTTATAAGTGTGAAATTTCCTGAATCTTCAGAAAAGAACCTGAAAAGAAAGTTATATGGTAACATATTGAATCAAACTAGATTACACTTAATCACCGTAAGTGACAACCACATCCTTACTTCTTAAAAGGAATTTACTTGGATCACATCAAAGTAACAATCCCAAATGAAGATTGATCTGTGTAACTGTGATACCTGTACTTTTCTGCTTGTCATGCTTTAATCCCATAAGCTATGAAGATGCAAGAAACAGGTCAGCTGCCTGGTTACATTTTACCTGGTTATTCTTACTCATATGATCAGCATTTCTACTTGACAGCAGCTAGTCTATAATTTTATCAAGGATAAGAATATATAACAAGTATAACCAGGAAATGGGGGCTAAGTTCTTATAAATAGAATGACCTCTTTATTTCTCATCATGCATTTCTCTGCTTCTGTTTAAATAGCTTACTACCCTTCAAGTTAGGAAATTAAGTGGTCGACAGATGAATCATGCCACTTGCAGGTACTAGAAATATATACACTTGAGACGTGAGGTTATTAAAATGTCTGCATGCTACTTATTCCTCTGAAAAGAGAAAAAAAAATCTGCTCAAGTACATTGGTGGTTTTAGGAAAGCCCAGATTAATTAATAAAGACTAATCATTTACTGTATATGCCAAATAGTAAAACCTAGGTTTGAATTTTTATATACTGCTTTTATTTCCTCAGTAAAACACCAGTTCCATCAGTGTTCACAGGTGGACTCTCTTGGAGGTTCCAAAAGTTGATCGATGTATACTCTAGAGATGTCAGGTTATTAAAACCGTGGCAAAGTGATGAGCCTGAAGCCATGGCCATTGCGATTGCCTGCTACAGCTTCATGGGCCTTTGGACTCTACTTCTCTCAGTTGTACCTCTGCTGTTCCTCCCATTTGTACATCTTTGCATACAGTTGCCTTGGAACTTTTCATTTTCTCCTGCTCTACAGTCTTTTCCCCCTTGTATATGCTTCTCTGATCTTTTTTTTTTTTTTTTTTTTTTTTTTTTTTTTTCTCTTTTTCTTTTTTTTTTTANNCCCCTTTCTCTCTGATTTTTAACCTTTTGCACACTTTAATGTTGGAAAAGCAAAACCTTGAAATTATATTCTCCTGCACACCTACATTCATGACTAATGAAACAAAAGGAAAAAAGAATGTTTTTCCTCTTGTTTGTTATTTTTCTATGAACACTGAAGGTGAAGTGTAAATTAGACCTAAGTTGTTTTTGGTTTGTTTTGTTTTTTTTCCTCCCAAGTTTTCTTCCTTATTCTTTAGTAGGTGTCTGCACAGTTGCCTTGAGATCTGAGGCTTCTGTTTAGGGAAAGCCAATACAGAAGAGTTGTTCTTTGGCTGAGCAAATTTCAAAAAGTTTAGAGAATTTCGACAAAAGCCAAAATAAACAATCCTCTACAGAAAAGGAAATGGAGCAGCTAAAACAAATAGTGTTACTCCTATATAAAATTCATTCTTTTTTAACCATCCTTCATTACTGTCTGAGTTCTGCTTACATCTCAAGGCAGAAGAATGGAAGATATAAGTTTTACATAACTAGGATATTCTTAGGCCTTAAGTAGGTCTCTATCAAATGGACGAATTTCTCTTGTGATGCAGTTGTTTTATTGCCCTCCTTTCCACTGCATAGTCTCCTAAATCAAGTATTTTATTCATATCTAAACTACTTAACCATCATGTGAGAAGTTTCCATTGATGCCTATGTAGAGCTAGTAGATGCTACAAAGAGCCCAGAAAAAGATGCAGCAGAGCTATGATTCTGCGACTAGGATAAAATCTTGGATCAAGCAAAATAGTAATTCTATTCTACCTGCAGGACTATGACAATATATTTGAACAGCATGACACTGTCATATGAGCAGCAGTGGCTTAGATCAGCATAAAGCTGAGCATTTTCACAGCAAGGTCAGATACATAGGCTTGTGAATGTAACGTTAATGTACAGTCACTGCAGACACTTTCACTTCACTAACTGCTGACAAGATCCTTTTTTTCTGCTCTTTTTCACTGAGGTTAAGGTCTAGAGTTGTCCCACCTAAGAACTGTTCTCTCACGCTGTCTTTTTCTCTCTATTTACTACAGAGTTAACTGCTTTTCTAACGTAGAAACCTCAGGTGAGTCCTTATCAATGGCAGTCTTACTGTTTTTTAGCAAATTTCAACTTTTTTTAGGGAAGTTTTAGTAGGATTGTGCATGTGTCTGTGTATATATGCACATATGGAGTTTAAAAGTACAGTATCATACAAAACAATATGGAATAATCATCATCAAGAAAATATTAGCAAGATAAGAATATTTACATCTTACATGTTGAAAAAATGGCTATCCTTGTAAAGCATCTTTTAACTCTATCCTACATATCCCCTTTTGTGGTCAGCCCAAATTGCCACTTGCCCAGTGCTGGGAGCTTGATGGTATTCAGGGAAATCCTGCCGCTGTGCAGGTACAATATTCTGCTTCTTCATTCTTCCTGGGGCTGTTGCTGTGCTGGGACTGGTGCTAGTTGAAAAAAGGAAGGAAATAAGTCTCAGAAAGATTCTGCCGATGGCTATAAATTTCTGGTGGGAATGGATCCCACTCACCCCTAAGTAAGAGCCCCACAGACTCCTTACCAAGTGCCATGGTTTCATCTGGGATGGAGTTAATTTATTTTTGCTAGCAGCTGGTACAGTGCTATGTTTTGGATTTAGGATGAGAAGTAGTTTTGATGTCGCACTGGTGTTCTTAGCTGCTGCTAGGCAGTCAAAGCCTTTTCTGCTTCTCATATCGTCCTGTAAATGAATAGGCTGGGGGTACACAAGAAGTTGGGAGGGGACACAGCTGACCCCCACTGGACAAAGGAACATTACAAATCGTGTAATGTAATACATGGTCATTATATAAAGCTGAGTGAAGAAGAAGGAAAGGGGGGATGTTCAGAGTGATGGTGTTTGTCTTACCAAGTAACTTACATATGGCGGAGCTCTGCTTTCCTGGAGAGGGCCGAACACCTTTCTGATGATGGGAAGCAGTGAATGAATTCTTGTTTTGCCTTGCTTGCGCAAGCAGCTTTTGCTTTACCTATTAAATTGTCTTTATCTCAACCCATGAGTTTTCTCACTTTTACTCTTCTGATTCTCTTCCCCATCCCACCTGGGGGAAGCACATGGTTCTAGCTGCTTGCTGGGGTTAAACAGTGACACAAAGCCAGTGGTGTCCCGTTTGTGTAATTATAGTCCATGTAAGTCATGGAGGTAAAAGGGAGTGGAAGCTTATTTCATAGGGCATGAAGCCAGATGTAGGCAAATTTAGCCGTCTACTAGCTACAGTGACAGATAAAATACATTTCCTGGATATCTATGTATGTCTCCTATAAAGAAAACAAAAGACTATTTAGCTGCTTCCCAGACTGCAGAGCTGTCCAATCTACTGTTAAAAACCATAACTGCACTAAAACAATTAATATTTTTGTTTCCAGTGTGAAAAACTATTTGTTCTGGATGTTAAGTGGTTGTCAACAATAACAAGCATTTTTGCAGTTCAGCCAGAAAGCGTGCATCTTCTCAGAAGTGATGGCTGATGCAGCTATTGTGCTACATTCATGACAATGACTGAAAAAGGGCCTTGTGATTCTGGAAAGCAGACAAAAGAGTGTGAAAAATTTCCCGAAAGACCTAATCTCAGAACAAAAACACCTGAGTCAGGCATGTCTATCCTCAGACTTTTCTGATCCTAGAGTATATTGATATTGATTCTTTGGATCACTTAAGCTTCCAAAACTTCAGTTGGAAATGTATAAAAATAATAGTTATCAAAATCTCAGCTGCTTTTAGAACTCCTCTCAGTTGAAGTCAGAGTTTCCCACTTGACTACAGAACAGCAGATGGTTTAGTCTCCGTGAAGTTCTCTGACCTCAGCTGGGATTTGCTATGTTGCGCAGATTCATGTCCTTAGGGTCATTTGTAGAGGTTTATGCAACCAAATCAAGACTTTTCTCTCCCTCCCTCCCTGTTTCTTTTTTTCTTTTGTTTTGTTTTGTTTTGTTTTTCCTTTTCTTTTCTCTTTTCCTTTCTCCTTTTTTTTTCTTTATTTTTTCTTTTTTCTTTCTTTCTCTCTCCCTGCCAGAACCCTAGGAAAAAAAGTATGCACTCAGATAAGCAACCACAATGTGACTTAGGTTCATGTTTATTTTCTCAATTAAATCAACTCACACTAAACCTCAGAATTACTCTTTAAAGACTTAAAATATATTCACCTGTCAAGCGGTGGAAGTACTACATTTACATGATACATCTGGAGCTCAAATTGTGGTCATATAACAGATCTATTCTGGTCTATTAATGACTAAAAACCAGTGTAATGGTACATTGGAGCTGTTCAGCTGCCAGGGATCCCTCAACATGCAGCTGCTCTAGTGTGAACCTGAAAAAGCTTCTCTGTTCACTCTGGGTTTACTAGTAGCCGTATGGTCCTAACTGGGAAAATTTATTGCCCAAATTAATACCTCTGAGCTCCTAGTAGCTTGCCTCTATACTACACCGAGTAGCACATCTCCAGTTTGCTTTAAATACAAGTCATTATTGCTTTCCCTTACAATTCACATGAAGATAAAAATTGTCTTAAAGTCTTCGTAGCATTTTCCAGTTGTAACTAAAGAAGTAAATTTGAACAGAGGCCAGTCTCAGTGACAAAAATGCACATTTCTTTCCTTTTTTAATGCAGTTGATCTGTGACTATTATTAGCTGAAGGCATAGAGCTTTTTCAGTACATGGAGGAAGGCTTTGTGCTGTAACAACAAAATGAGACTGATGGCCCATGAGAGATACCTTTGCACTTCTCTCATTCAACTTACCCTCATGAGAGAGAGAGAGACACACACACACAAATTCAAATGTGGGCATAAAATATTTTTAATAGCTTATGCTTCACTTGCTTTTTATTTTTGGTAGGATTAATTTGTTTATTTTTTCCACATGACATTTTTCATTTGAAATATATAGTGGATTTTAGTTTATGAAGGCTTATTGAAAATTTAGTGCAATACGGTATTTTGGTACCTCCATTCCCAACAGTTCTCTAATATTCTCCTACAGGCAGCAGGATGTCTGGCTGTCTGCAATATGAATGGCTGAACATTTCTTGTAAAGAATGGAATGCACTACGTTGCTGGAATCGCATAAAAAAAGTCTTTAGTGATATGGAAAAAGGCTCTGGGACCTTGGATGTCAGCTCTAGGAGAGATGAATTTATAGGTAGAGCAATCTCTCTCCTAGAACTGACATCCGAGGTCCCAGAGGCTTTCACCATAATACTGAGGATTTTCTTTTATCATGCATTTTCAACAATATAATGTACAGTGCATGTAGTATTTTGAACAATTTCACACTCATTGCAATAATGACAAACTTGGGCTTAGAAACTGCCCACCTCCACCCCAAATATAACTGAATAAATCCTGGTGCTAGCAGTGATTTCCTTAAGAAAGCGGGAAGAAGTTCTTTGCAATGAAGGACAAAGGAGAACAGAGTTCAAAATCAAATGGTCGCATTTGCTTTTTATTGAAACCTTTTCTATGTGTTCAAAATGGGTAAGTGAACCAGTCTTGAAAACTAAGCCACAAAGTCTCCACACATCTAAATTAAACATTTTATTTTCCCAGTACATAACCATTTTTATGTCTTCTTTTCATTTCACTTATTACAGTAGTTCTCTTATCATTACCTACACTTCTCGTAGAAATTGCCCAAGTCTGCACCTTTTTCCTTAAAAAATACTGTGAATTTGCTGAGTCCCCTTTCTTAAACACAACCATCAATATGAGTCTACAGGAGTTTGCCATTGATTTGAACGAAAACTTGGCTTGGTCTCATAGATTTGCAATAACCTTATTATCTCAGATCAACCAATGCTGATTGTTTCACTTAAACAAAGAGGAAAGACCACACAATAGTCTCTTCTTTTTCCTCCATAGATACTATGGAACTCTAATATGTAGGGCCTTATACATTTTTCGTTGCAGAAGTACATGCCTTAAGGAGGTTTATTATTACACAATTAGATTCTGAACATGTTTGCAGATGGAAAGGTAAAAGTTAATTTTATACAGAAATTCTCAGAATTTGCAAATCAGTCCAGCTCAATTCTCATAAAATCCTTAACTACTAAAAAGCACTGATATTGTAATGTCCTTCTTCCAGCGCGCAACTCTAAAAGGTACATCTTTCAGTATTATAAAACAGTAATAAAATAGGTGACTCCACAGATTATTTAGAGAAGTCACCCTGAGTGACATGTATAAGAATTCAGTTACTTATTAGAAAACAGAGTTTAGATTATATGAAAGCATTTGAACTTGATTAGTATAAACAGTAATACATAAGCATCCTACCTTTTTCAGATTAATAAAAAAAAAAAAATCTATTGGCACTTATTTGACATATATAAACTAGTGTTTTTAAAGTTGGTTTGGTGGTGGAATAAATAACATAAAAAAGAAAACCCTGCCTGCCATTTAATGAAATAATTAGCTAGTAAAAAGCTGAGAAAAAAATATTTGACAAGAGGCTGCTTTCCATAATTTCATCAGCCTGTTTCTTTCTTTTATTTTGGATTTTCCTGCCAATATTGTGTTTATAATATAAAATGCATTGTATAGTCAAATCAGCAGTGTTTGCAATGAATACAGAGACTTTAAAAAATCACATGTGGATACATACCGATGTACTATTAAAATATATTAAGATATTCTATTCATCATCATCATTCTGTCTCTGTGCAAATGAATATGTGAATTAATTATTTCAGATCATTTGTCAAATGAGTGCAAAGAATATTTTCAGGTCATCACAAAACAGTGCTGCAAGTGTTAGTCAAAGTGTCATTTTTCTCAGGGAAGTGACAAAGTAAAAGTTTGTTCCTGGTATAGAGGCATAGTTCGGTAGGCTAAAAATAAAAGATTTTATTTATTTTTATTATTTTTAAAGCTTTTTGATGCTGTTCATATTGTTGTTATTTTGTACTGCATTAAAAATGAACAATTAAATTGTCAAAACATCCAGGCTTTCTTCACACTTAAGTGGTTTTTTTTTTGGTTTTTTTTTTTTTTTTTTTTTGTTTGTTGTTTTTTTTTTTTTTTTTTTTTTTTTTTTTTTTTTTTTTTTTTTTTTTTTTTGTTTTTTTTTTTTTTTTTTTTTTTTTTTTTTTTTTTTTTTTTGTTTTTTTTGTTTTTGTTTTTGTTTTTTGTTTTTGGTGTTTTTTTTTTTCCTGTTTGTTTGTTTGATTGTTTTTTGTTGAAATTGTTCAGAGGATTTTATATAATTTCAGGAATAATTTGAATCCTACCTTTCTGCCATACTGATATAAATTTATTTTGGGGGAAAAAAATATTCCGTGAAAAAAATGCTAATAAAGACTTTCTTTCTAGCAGTTGAAAGCTGATCACGTCTGTCCCTAACAGAGTGGTAGACAGCAGTAAGAGTAAAACCTCCTTTATATACACAATGTTGCTGGAGTATCAATGTAGTTTAAGTTCAAATGCTAAAGTCATCCTTCACATAATGCTTTTGAAGTCACTTAGACCATGATCAGGTTTTAGCCATAGTGGTTACGGAGGCAGTTGCGCTTTGATTTTGCGGCTTTTCATTACTTGGAAGTTCACTGTGTTTAGTGTGCCCGTAGTGTGATTTGAGATAGAAAGTACCACTCTCCCACCCAGCACATTCAGAAGTTTTGTCTTTTGTAATGGGGCAGCTCTATCAACTTCAGTGAGACTGGCACAACTGAAAAAAGAAACTAGACTAGGAACCACCCTGTTGCTCATACCTATCCTGCTTGTGTATATTTATCTGTGTCTGTAAAACGTATCATATAAAAACATACAGCCTGCCAAACAGTGATATATAGTGTCAGTTCAAGGCAGTGCTTGGCACTTTGTATTCCTCCCCCTGATTCTTATTTAGGTGGCAATCACTAGACTTGGATTCAAGATAAGAAAGAGATTTTACTGGCAGAGATGCCCGTTTTTCAGCAGAGTCTGTGAGTAATTGTGTGGGCAGCTTTTGAGTTGCCTGTGGGTCACTCTCCTGATTAGACTGCTGATGAGAAATCTGAGCTACCTTCTCCCCTTACATGTCATTTCCTTTTAATTCACTTTGATTTAGGGAGTGTATATATATATATATATTTTTTTAATCTAGCTATGAATAAAAATAAGCTCCTGTAAATCCAGTTACCGAAAGTGTACAGAAACAGGCCTGTTGTAAGACAGCACAAGAATATGTGCTTAACACTACAAATGTACAGGTTTTATTAAGTTTAAGATATCCCCTACTTTTTATGTATCTCCCCACATTTTGATGTGTACAGCAGTGGTAAAATGCCCACATTTTTTCCTTTGATCATACAAAGACACACATTTATTTTAGATTAATAAGATTAAAATTATTTTCTTTTTGAAAAGGCCTTGAATTATGGTGTAAAAGCTGTAATTTGGAAAGGTCACAATCCTATATTTGGAATCACTGAAATGTTAGTGGATAAAGCTCATTTTTCATCCCTGAAGTTTTCATTTGTTGCTTTCAATAATAATATTTGCATTTCCATTCCGGTGGAAAAAAACTTGTCTCTTTCAGTAAAATGGACGGACATAGCAAGCCAGATAATTGCTATGTGCTTGTACCTAACAAAGAGGGACAATAACAAAATGAAATCTTTTTGAACCAAAACCAAAATTATTTGTGTGGAATATCGTTGTCAGGAGGAGCACGCAGGATGATTTCTGTATTTGCTTTTGACACCGTCAGTTTTCAGGGCAGAACACGGTGCTGTTTGTAAAACAGAAGAGGTGTCTGCCTGGAGCAGACAGGGGTTCTGTGTGAGCTTAGTAGCCCTTGATGTCTGGTTTATAAATAGAAAAAATTCTTTAAAAGACTGTGCCAATGTTAGCACTGATTTCTGTGGTGTCTCATGGCGCTGCTGAGGATTCACAGCACCCATCTCAAGGTCCTGATGATCAGAAGTGCAGAATCTCTGAGGGGAGGCATATGTGAAGGCAGGGTAAAGAAGTTTCTGATTAATTATGAAGAAAATTAAAAGTAAAATGTGCATAGTCACATTCTACTATAGAATATATGTATGTATAGAGGAAGGCACAAACTGTATAGTCAAACACAGCACCCATGAGACGAGCAACAGTTTTGCAACTGGCTCCTGTTTGTAGGATTTCACCCCTAATTACATGCTAAGTTACTGAAGCACCTAGGAATGTAGAGGGCAGTGTTTCAGTTTTTCATCTTGAGATTTAAGGTTGTTGCCACCCCCTCTTTTGTAAGCAGAGCCTATTGTTTCCAGATGATGTAGCTTTTGGTGGAAATGTCAAAATCTCCTGTTTCCTCCATCAATGAGGAAGCCTGACAAAGCAGTTGTTCCAGCTCTTTGCCGTTAGCTCAGACTCCACAGTTTTGAACCTCTGCTAGTAATCTGAATTCCAATTTATCTCCAGCTCCCATTGTCCTTTAAGCTGTAAATGTCATCAAACTCTAGGACTTTTCTTCAGAGTTCCTGTCAAGCTATTTCTTCAAACATTTATGAGTTGTCTCCTACACTCCTTTCTCACTACAGGGACACTGCCAATGATTCCTGTTTTCCTCCTTTAGGAAAGTATTTCTGTTCTGTGCAGGTCTTCTCTCTATTTATGTACTGTTCTGAGGGATGGATTCGCTTCCTTCTGCAGGTGATACTTTTATATATCTTATATGACACTTGGTCACTCAACCTGAAGCTTAGAGTGATACCTGACAGCTGAATGATTAGTCATAGTTGAGATTTGGACCCTTAAAGATCCAGTTTCTGAGAGTCCTTCAAGGTTGAATGTATTCGTTCAGCAAGGGAATATAAAATCTAAAGTATTCTTGGTTTCAGTTGTTCTGGAACAGCAGTTGGATGAAATCAGTAAGTAGCACTAAAAGCATGATCATTTTAAGTGACTGTTCTGTAATAATCCCAACTGAGTGAACTGTACACTTCCTATCTGTCTGTTGTGTAAGTCTTCAATAGTGAGGTTGTTTTTGTATTATTTCAGTACTTAAAAACGTAATATTTTATTCATAGGAAATCTGCAATCTGGCAATTGCTCAGGACAGGAGGAACTATTGGTTTATAAGCTTTACAACGTTGCCCAACATATGTTTGAAAACCAAGAAGGGAAAACATATGTCGAGGGATTCTTCATGGCAAAAATTCTTACGAAAGGGAAAAGATTACAAGGAGACAAGAATATAAAGTGTGTTAAAATAAAAGGAATCCTATGAATATTCAGTCAATAACTCTTGTCACTACTGGTGTGTACTAAGAGTTCCTGAGTACTGTGCAGTATGGGTTAGGTGAAACAAAGGCAGACCATGCATCTCTACACCCTTGGGATGCTTGGCCACAAAAAGAATACATTAAAACTTAAGAGGACATTGTCAAATACATAGTACATTGGGATCCATACTTGCTGTTAACCTGTGTTGCATAGAATGGGCATAATGTTACTACAGATCTGAAAATACAATCAAATAGCATTTTTTTTTTTTTTAAAGTGGGCTTTAATACTTGCTTTAAAACTCTTTAGCAGNAACACAGGGTTACATCTACTTTCAGTAATATTGTTATGTCTTGCAATGTGTCTGTAAAATCTTATGTTACAGCTATTATACTGAGTAAATTTTATCTGGCCTAGACAATTAAGTTACTTTAAAAACATTGTTCTTCATACATAAAAATAGAGTGTTAGCTATTTAATGAACCATGTGAAGATGTGAAATTTCTGCTTCTCTAACAATAATGCCTTGCAATTGCCTATCTGAAAGGGAAAAGGAGAGTCAAGAGAAAAGGTTAGTGCCTTTGATTGAAATATCCCTAAGAGCAGATACTTCTAAATTTAACTGAGAAGAAAAATAAAATTAAAACATCAACTGGAGGAGAGACAAGCACATAAATGAAATGACAGTGCAATGACAAGTCCAGTACTACAACGTAAGCACCAGTTTAGAAAGAGCGCAAGTTAACGCTATGGAATTATTTAATCTTTTGAAAGGCATCTATAATAAACATTCAATGACCTTTAGTCTTGAGCTTAACATTTCTGCCCTCACAAATACTTTAACTGAAGGTGTTCCATCTTGTTTCAACATACAAGAGTCTGGTGGGGGCAGTAGGTCCACACACATACATGTTTTATATAATCTTTTTACCTGAACAACGTGCAAGTGTATTATACAATAAACATATAGCATTAGTTGTCTCATAATAACATAAAGTAAAATAAGCATCTAAGAGTAAATTTCAAATTAAAAAGCTCTTCTTTTTTTTTTTTTTTTTTTTTTTTTTTTTTTTTTTTTTTAAATNGTGTACTAAGAGTTCCTGAGTACTGTGCAGTATGGGTTAGGTGAAACAAAGGCAGACCATGCATCTCTACACCCTTGGGATGCTTGGCCACAAAAAGAATACATTAAAACTTAAGAGGACATTGTCAAATACATAGTACATTGGGATCCATACTTGCTGTTAACCTGTGTTGCATAGAATGGGCATAATGTTACTACAGATCTGAAAATACAATCAAATAGCATTTTTTTGTTTTTTAAAGTGGGCTTTAATACTTGCTTTAAAACTCTTTAGCAGGTCCTGACAAGAAAAGGCACCATTTTACATCAAATGTACATCTCATGTCAGAGATAAAAAGTCAAAAATATATGGCAATGATGTCCACTGAATGGAGTGAAGATTAAATCTTAGCAGGCCTGGTTATCTGTGTCTTAGTCCTTCTGCTAAGACCCTGCATTTAGATATGCAGAATTTAATGGGATCTCTCATTTTCTTATTTAAAAAAAAAAAAAATATATATATCTATAACACAGGGTTACATCTACTTTCAGTAATATTGTTATGTCTTGCAATGTGTCTGTAAAATCTTATGTTACAGCTATTATACTGAGTAA
>VXBH01008184.1:346-38762 GCA_013400035.1 Rynchops niger
ATTAAACCTCCTACAGTTGGCCTTGGCCCATCGATCCGGCCTGTCCAGGTCCCTCTGTAGAGCCTTCCTACCCTCCAGCAGATCAACCCTCCCACCCGGTTTGGTGTCATCTGAAACTTACTGAGGGTGCACTCAATCCCCTCATCCAGATCATCGGTAAAGATATTCAGCAAAGCCGGTCCCAAAACTGAGCCCTGAGGGACACCACTGCTGAGTGGCCACCAAGAGGATTTCACCCCGTTAATCACAGCTCTGGGAACGGCCATCCAGCCAGTTTTTAACCCAGCCAAGAGTACACTTGTCTATGCCATGATTCGCCAGCTTCTCCAGGAGAATGCTGTGGGGGACGGTGTCAAAGGCCTTACCAAACTCCAGACAGACAACGTCCACAGCCTTCCCCGCGTCCAGAAGGCGGCTCACATGGTCACAGAAAGAGATCAGGTTGGTTAAGCAGGACCTCCCTTTCCTAAACCCATGCTGGCTGGCCCTGATCCCTTGGCTGTCCTGCACTTCCCACGAGAGCTTGCTCAAAATGATCCTCTCCATGATCTTTCCTGGTACCGAGCTCAGGCTGACAGGCCTGTAATCCATAAGCCTCAAAAGATTACAGGCTGTGATAGTACACAAGGAAAGGACCATATATGCTGCCCTACTCCTATGCTTCCTCCTCTTGCAACCAACTTTGGTCACTGCCAAAGACAGAAAGGTGGGATCGCACTAGAGAGACCTTTAGTTTGATATATTACAACCACCCCTATGCTCCTATGCAATTAGGAACTATTTTATCAAGATTCTTATAAGCTATTATCAAAACAAAGTCAAACAGAAGGAAACCCAATGATCCTTAGGCTCTTGAGAACCTGCTTCACTAAACTCTTGTGCTTGCTCACCCTGTAGTTTCTGTATCGTAGCACTGTTTTCAGCAGATAACACCAACAGCCGGTCAACATCCTGTTTCAGCTGCTCATTTTCAGCTACAATGGCAGCATGGCTAGAGTGCAGCTCTTGCTCAGCCATCTTAAGGCAATTCATCTGCAGGTTCTTCTCTTCTATCTCCAGCCTTTGCTCCCGCTCCAGGTCTTTATACTTCACCTCTAATTCAGCTTGTGCTCTTCTTGCCTCTTCCAGCTGTTCTGAGAGACACTGCACCTCCTCCTGCAATCGATGGGAGGACTGCTTCCTCTCAGCTACTTCCAGCTCCATCTTTTCTCTGATATTCCGAGACTCTTGTCTCTCTGCATCTAGAACACCCCTCAGGGAGCTTAGATCCACTTCCATCTTCTGGCACTGATGTAGGAGTGTCTGTAACAGAGTATGGAAATTAATTTAACTCTCAACTAGTTCAATAGGTTGCCAAAACAAAGTACCTGAATTCTGTCTTAAAATTGCCATTAAATCCTTTTCAAATATCCAAGTAGCACAAAGGAAGAAATAAATATGGCAGAAATCTCAATTTGTTAGAAAGAAACTGCCCTACTACTTGCAAATTGCAAGAAAACAATTCTGGGAGAAACAAGAACTCTCAATTTTGGTAAAGAAAAGCTAAGTCTCAATTTAGAGCAGGGGAACATTGAGGAAAGACACAACAGAACAGTGGCCATGAGTTCTCTTCTAGAGGAAAGAAAGTTTCCTCAAAAGGGGAGGAAGGACTACAACAGAAGAGGAGGAACTCAGCAATTACAGAGTACAATTAAAAGCCAGAACAAAAGTGTGTAGGTGAAAAGGGGACAAAAATGCTCACACAGGAAACTGGAGGTAACAGAGTGCTCCACACAGCGCCCACTGCTTTAAGAAAGATCCCAGAAAGCTAGTCAACACTGACAAGAGATTGGAGACAACCAAGGAATAGAAACCAACCCTACACTTGCCAGAATTCCTTTTGTCAAACTTCCTTCCCCTGGAGTTGGGGATGGTCAGCATAGCCAGGAGCTATGCTATACTGAGGAGCTCCCTTTACTTTATGGGTAGGAAGAGAAACTTCAGCAACATGGTCTCAAGTTTATGACTACCAAAGTCTCCCTCTGACCACATAATATGCATGAGGGGAGTCAAAGCCACAGAGGAGTCATCAGGGGACCGCAACAACTACGCCATGAAGATATCCATTCCACCACTCCATGAAACACCCCAGTAAGCAATGTGATCAGTAGGGAGTACAAGTCATCTCACTGAAGCTCTTCACCTCTTCCTCGTAGTAAGAGGTCCCACCACTGTACTTGGCTGGGACACACGGGAAAAGAAAACAGAGTGGTGCATAAGTGTGTAAAAGTTCCCAAAGTGAGGTTCAGCACTCGACTGGCTGGAGATTGTGCAGCCTACTAACACGAGACTGATACAGTGTAAATCTGTTCTAAAGGGATGGAGAATTATTTTCAGAAGTTCAGATAATGGAAAAAAAAAGTTTAAAAATACACTAATCCTGTATCTGCAAACAAGCCTTTTAAGAGATTGCCGGTCAGTCTGACCTCTGTGCCCAGCAAGATCATGGAGCAGATCCTCCTAGAAACTCTGCTAAGGCACGTGGAAAATACAGGTCATCGGTGTCAGCCAACATGGCTTCACCAAGGGTAAATCATGCCTGACAAATTTGGTGGCCTTCTACAGTGGCGTTACAGCATTGGTGGGTAAGGGAAGAGCAACTGACATACCTACCTGGACTTGTGCAAGGCATTTGACACAGTCCCGTACCACATCCTTGTCTCTAAATTGAAGATATATGGATTTGATGGATAGACCACTCAGCAGATAAGGAATTGGCTGGACAGTCACGCTCAAAGAGTTGCTGTCAACAGCTCTACGTCCAAGTGGCAAGTAGTGATGAGTGGCATTCCTCAGGGGTCACTCCTGGGGCTGGTACTATTTAACATCTTTGCTGGCGACATGGATGCTGGGACTGAGCGTACCCTCGAGAAGTTTGCCGACTGTTTGCCAAGCTGTGTGGAGCAGCTGACACGCTGGAGGGAAGGAACGCCATCCCAGGGGACCCAGAGAAGCTTGAGAGGCAGGCCCATGCAAACCTTATTAAATTCAACAAGGCAAAGTGCAAGGTCCTGCACCCGGGTCACAGCAATCCCAAGCACAAATACAGGCTGGGCAGAGAATGGATTGAGAGCAGCCCTGAGGAGAAAGACTTGGGGGTGTTGGTTGACTAAAAGCTCAACATGAGCCGGCGATGTGCGCTCGCAGCCCAGAACGCCAACCGCGTCCTGCGCTGAACCAAAAGAAGCATGGACAGCAAGTCGAGAGAGGGGATTCTCCCTCTATATTCTGCTCTTGTGAGACCCCACCTGGAGTGCTGTGTTCAGCTCTGGGGCCCTCAACCTCAGGACACAGACCTGTTGGAGCGAGTCCAGAGGAGGCCATGAAGATGATCTGAGGACTGGAGCACCTGTCCTATGAAGACCGGCTTAAGACAGCTGGGATTGTTCAGCCTAAAGAAGAGAAGGCTCCCAGGAGACCCTGTAGCAGCCTTTCAGTACTTAAAGGGACCTCCAGGAAAGATGGGGAGGGACTTTTTAAAAGGGCATGTAGTGAAAGGACGAAGGGTAATGTATTCAAACTGGAAGAGGGTAAATTTAGACTAGATATCAGGAAGAAATTTTTCACTCTGAGGGTGCGAGGCACTGGAACAGGTTGCCCAGAGAAGCTGTGGCTGCCCCATCCCTGGAGGGGTTCAAGGCCAGGTTGGACGGGGCTTGGAGCAACCTGGGCTGGTGGGAGGTGTCCCTGCCCAGGGCAGGGGGGTGAACTAAATGACCTTTAAGGTCCCTTCCAACTCTAACCATTCTATGATTGTATACTAAACCCCGTCTCAAGGGGCACATGTATACATATTCATATATGCACAGACTTTATCTCATTCTCTTCATGCTCCAAAACGATTTAAGTAAGAGACAATACCACTCCAGAAGCTGTGTAATCGTATTATCAAGCTCTCCGCAAGACATACCAAAGACTATCTGCCTGTACTCTGATCTGGCCTGGATGCTGCAGTCCAGAAACACTGTAGCTCAAGCAGCACTTTATTCTTAGGCAAAGCATTGTGTATTTGATGGCTTTGAACATATCAGTCAGCAGCATGGAGCATGGATAGATTTTTCTCCCTGTTCACTTGCTCAGGATCTGGACCACTAGAGATGGCTGCTGCAGTGTCCTTGTCCCTGTTGTTTGTCTGGACCTACTATAACCAACGCATACAAACCCGCAGCTCTAAAACCTGACCCAAAGGACACCCCTGGCTGATTTCATGCTGGAAAGCTGGTGCCAAAAATAAGCTAATCTGATAACTTCCGAGTTACTGACAAAGGCCCCATCCACCACTTACACACGAGAGTAAGGCAATAAGTAAAGCATGAAAAGGTACCTGGTTTTGTTGTTCAGCAGTACGTAATTCATGCTGCAGCAATTCTATCACCTGAGTTCGTCCTAGCAGAGCTGCTTCCTGCTCCTCTAGCTTTCTCTGAAGTGTACGCAGGTTCTGCGAGAGAGTTAGTGCTACACCAGTATCTGTGAGGCTAACATAAGAAGGCCAGATTTCCTGGTTTCATCCAAACACCTAATTTTCATAACACAGTTACTTTAATAGCCTGAATAACTTCATTTTTGTTGATACTTATTCTGGAGTCTTGGTGCAGTAGGAAGAGCTCACTGCTGTTTTACATATAGGGAACTGGAGCACAATAATTTAATACTTCTTTTTAACTGTTCTTTCTTTTCAACTTAGGAACAAGTTCTTTACAATGAGGCTGGTGAAACTCTGGAACAGGTTTCCCAGAGAGGTGGTGGAGGCCCCATCCCTGGAGATATTCAAGGCCAGGCTTGATGAGGCTCTGAGCAACCTGATCTAGTCGCCACAATGTCTCTATTTACTGCAGGGGGGTTGGACTAGATGGCCTTTACAGGTCCCTTCCAACCCAACAGATTCTATGATTCAACTGATAGCAAACCAACAAACTTAAGATAGGACTCAAAGTCCAAAGTAGCATCCCAAAGAAAACCCAAACAACCAAATCATATCTCTTCTCACCCCTTCTGAGTTACTTTGATGAGAACTGCTCTCTCAGGGTGTCTTCAGACTGGTAAAATTTCTTTTCCCGTCTCCTCCCACAATAAGATCATGATATCAAATATACCTGCTGCATCTCCACTTCCAGATCTGACTGGGCCACTATCTTGAACAGTTCAGCTTGGTGATGGTGAACCTGCTCTTCTAGGAGAGCTTCCTTCTCCTGAATCACTTCCTGCAGGATGCTCATCTGAAAATATAAGCCACAAAAAAAAAAAAAAGTTATGAGCTTGACAGACATGCAGGCTTGCTTTCAACACGCACCACCATATTATGTGTGTGATGAGGTCTTCAGCTTGATAATCCTCTATGTCACCCTGGTCAAACGGTATCTTTATGCTACTAATACATATATATTAACTGATAATATTTCAGATCCCAGAAAGCAAACCCCATAGAATTTAATCTAAAAATATACAGAATGGTAAAAGATATTATTACTATATAATTACAAGTTCATAAAACTTGTGGGGTTTTATTTGTATAGGATGCATCCCAATTCACAGATCATAAGCTAAACCTGCAATTCAGAGTATTAATAAAAATCTTTCCATAAATAAATACCAGCTGTTACATTATGTGAGAAAAAGCTCCTCTGCACATCCTGCAGACACACTGTAGACAAAGAGAGGCAACGGAGCTGAAAGAATACTCTGCTCCAGCTTTCCAAAGCCCATCACAGAACAGCAATGGCAGGCAGGGCAGAGCCCAGACTCTGACTTGGACAAAGGGACATCCTGTCCAGGCCCTTCCAGGGCCTGTTGCACCCTCCTTAGAGGGCCAACAGTCCCATTGTCCAAGCGTGCAACCCATTAAGATGACTCAATGGTGGAGCACCTTCTGCACCAAGGGTGGTTACTGCCTAGGGGCATAGGATATATTATGGGATATGGATGAGCAGCATTTTGGGATTGCAAAAGACTTACGGAATGTTTAGAGGAGGAATGAAAGGCAGGGAAATAGATCTACCTAGGTGATCTGGGGAGAAACAAACCAAAAAAAACAGACAGTAAGGGAATTTAAAGAGGCCAGTTGTGTAAACAGTGGCTGCTCAATATGCTTGTCTGTCCATGTCCTGCACCAGATCAGCAGTCTGTCCTGCCTTTTACCAAACGCCATTTCTAACTCTGTCACTGCAGAAGAGGGTCTCTATTCGGTGTGTGTTTGCGTGCGTATGGGGGGGTCCAAGTGCTAGTAACTGGAATCAGACTGTGGGTCAAAGAGCTTGTGTCCACAGTGCTAGCAACTGGAGAGATTAGAGCAACTGAACTTAAGTGCCAGCAACTGCAGTCAGACCACAGGTCAGAGGGCCTGTGTGTACATGGTGCCAGAAACTGGAACAAGTGCGAGTACGGAAGCGAATGTATGACCACTAGCAAGCATCACGCCGGACTAGGTGGCAAGTAGGTGAAGCAGCCTGGGTGCCAGGACAGAGGAGGAATGGTGCCCACGGGTGAGACCAGAGTCAGGCCTGGCTACTGGATGGACTAGGGGAGTTCTGGCCAGCTGACAGAGCATAGGGTCTTGGGGGTCTCTAAGGATGAGACCTGCTTTTGTGCATGTATGAATCTCTCAGAAAATGGATTACTAGAGAGACCAGGGGAGTGCTGGTCCGGGTGCACATGTGCGTCTGTGTCTCTCCAAGGATAACAACACTGGGGATTGGCTACTGAAGGGGGCAGGGAAGCCCTGGTCAGATGTGGTGGTGCATGTGCATGCACATATGTGAACTAATGCGCACATTTTTCTAAAAGCAAGCCAATACAGGGGGGATGGCTATTGGAGGAACCAGGGGCAAACCAGTCATCCCTGTGCACACGTGTGTGTGTGAACGATAGGTCTGTACTGGCAGCTGGAGTGGGGCTGTGAGCCCTGGGGCTTTGCATGTCCACATGGCATCAACCAGGGAGACCTGGATCCAGGGGTCAGTTACTGGGCAAGCTGAATGTCTAAGCACAGCTGATGGCGAGATCCACAATGTACATCTGTATATATTCTTACTATTCTCTCATCTCGGCTGGAACAGAGGGGAACAAGGTGAGGCTGTTGGCACTGTTTGTGTTCATGTGAGTGCTGTTTTGTGCTATCTATGCAACTGGATATTGATATACATACACAGGAGTTGTAGATGCGCACCTGCTGCGAACACATCCTCAGCCACGCTACTGGCTGGACTGGGGGGCATAGTGCTTTGGCCAGAGTATGGCTAAATTACTCTGGATTTAGCCATACTCCCTAGGATTTAGGTATTTAGGATTTAGCCATACTCTCTAGCAGCAGCATCCTCAGGAACAACTGTCTCTCTTAAATTACCCAGTGACAAGGCACATGGCAGCGGTTCAAAGCTGCGCCAGAGGAGGTTCAGACTTGACATTAGGAAACATATTGTTACCAAGAGGGTGGTCACACACTGGAACAGGATTCCTAGAGAGGTGGTCAATGCCCCATGACTGTCAGCATTTAAGAGGCATTTGGACGATGTCCTTAATAACATGCTTTAACTTTTGGTCAGCCCTGAATTGGTCAGGCAGTTAGACCAGGTGAACACTGGAAGTCCCTTCCAGCTGAACTGTTCTATTCTATCATGCTAGTTTAAGTGGTGGGGTGGGAAATACAGACACACAGACAGACTAATGAATAGAAAAAAAAAATTTCTGTACCTGCGTTGCATACTTGATTTCAGCATCTTTCAGATTCACTTTTGCTAGAGCCAGCTGTTCCTTCAGATCCTGAACAGTCTCCTCTCGCTCCTTGAGCTGCTGTTTTAGTGCGTCAGCTTCCTCTCTATGCCCTTCACTTGTATTTTGGTTATTCTGACATTGCAAGGGAAAAGAAGCAGAAGAAAGCAAACTGATCAGTATTATTGGTGAATTAAAAAAAAAATTAAAAATTGGAATGCTACTGCACTTTTAACTCCTAACCAGAGGCTTATTTCTACTACATCCCTTCATTTCTTAACTTTACATTTTCTTTGTTTCTTTAAATGAAGTTGTCCTACGCTAAGTAATATTTTCCCTATTTCTGTGTAGATACGCACAAGATGCCTTTAATTGGGAAGTGTCAAATCACTTTGGAATGGCTCATTATCCATGGATGCTTACCATATATTTTATTTAATAATATTATTTACCTTAGTTTATAATACATAATCTACGATATGACCACCTTGATTTGTGAGGCTTTTTAATTTCACAGATTTCTCTAAAATCAGAAATTAAACATTTTTTAATTAACAACAGAAGAATATTCTCTGCATGACAAAGGTGCAGACATTAAACATTCCATATTACAGAAAATGCCCAGGGAAATCTCTTTAGACTAATGGCATTTATAGCAATGAACCTGTTAGAAATAAGCAAAGGGAACATGCAAACAATCATCAGTTCCACTCCACTCTGAGGCACTAAACCCCTCTGTTTATGACCATGAAATTTAAACTCAGACATTTCACATAAAATGTGCGCTTGGGCTACGTCTACTCAGACATACTAGCACACTACACCTGCACTCCTTTTCTGCCTCTCAAGGACCATCTGTATGGCAGGATATTCTCTAAAACCACAGTCGCATGCCTGCTTAACACAGAGTCACATAACAGATTCAGCATGTCTATACTGTCACTGAGAAGCAGGAAAACTATCCTTCTATTGTCATCATCACAGCACTCCCAACTACTTCAAGCACTTAGGGCTGGGGATTTTTGACTGAATATATACAAAATGTACCTCTCTCCTTTTCCTTGTTACAGGTATCGGATCAAAGATCACCAAGAACGCATGGAGTGTACAGAGTATCTATGTCCTTTAAACCAATTCTGAAAAAATTTATGAAGGCTTTTAGAAGGACTTACAAGTCAGTGTAATAAGAATAAGTAAGAAGCTACCGTTCCTCAGAAGATGTGTCACCTACAGAGATGGTCTTTGGAAGCAGGTAAAACAGACAAGGAAAGCTTTAATTGCTCTTAAACTCAGAAGTAGAACAGGGGTAAAAAACAAAACAATGTAAGTGCAGGAAGCTTTAAGAAGCCAACGATATATATAATTTATAAGGGTCAGGGAAAGCAGTTGCTAGGGCGGAAAGACGAATTACTTTGCTTACTTGGCATTAGCTTTTAGGATTGATGTTTAATGTCAGATATGGATAGCTTTTGATGAAGTCCTTGCACCCTGGTCACTAGGTGGAGTACCGCAATTAAGGACAGTAGCACAGCTACAAAGTTCCCAGAACTCAAGCTTTCAAATGTCACTTTTTCCCAAAAGGCATAAACTCTTATATCTGAACGTAAACTTTTAAAGTGGATAAACACAAATTAAGACAAGCCTCAATTGTTCTGTATACAAATACCAACTACTTAATAGAAAGATACAAGCTGATACTTCCATTCTCCTGAAAATAAGACACTCTGTTAAAAGCCCAGAAAGTAATAGTACCAATTAGATATTTAAAATACAGCCTTCTCATGGGGCACCTGTCATGGAGAGGAAAGAAAAGCCCTTTGCTGTATTTATACCATGAATGTTCAATACCTCAGCACAACATGCAACTTTAACCTAAATATTTCATCTTCAAATGCCAAGATATCTGCCTAGGAAATACCACCATTACTCAAGACAGCATCTACTTGGGGAAATAATTCTAAATAAATAAAGGAATCTGTAGCTTCTCAGTAAGTCTAACCTTACAAGAAAGTATCTAGAAAGTGCTTTCCTGGATCAAATACATAATATTGCAGGTAACTGCCCTAACATCATTTCTCTTAAACAATGTTCTAACCCAAAACCAATAAGGCTCTGGTCCACATTGTTTCCACTGGAGACTCTACCAAGACCTCACTCCTCTAGTTAGAAGGTAATTTTTCTTAATGCCTAATTTACACCCATCTATGCAACCGTCAGTACTGTCCTTGCCTTTTAACAGTTTTCCCACTTTCTTGGTGCTTACCTTCCTCATACAACTGTAGAATGAAATGACGTTTCCTCTCTGCCTTTGGTTGACTAAACAGACAAGCTACTTTGAGTGTCTAGTAAAAGCAGCTACTAATATATGACGGAAGAATGGAAAGTCTTATGCTGCTCTCAGAATTTATCTTTCCTAATTCCAAGTGAACAGAATATGACGACACTCCACGCAAAAGCCTTGCCACTCTTAGTACAATAGTTGGAAGGATAACCGTTTGCCTTGTGCGAGAAAGAATAGGCCTCTTTTTAAAATCTACGTCACACTGATTAACCGATGATAACCTTTCTCTGATTTTGCCTTCAACTGATGAATTTGAATTTTGAAGTAAGAACACTCAGGCCACAACAGCAAGCCTACACAAAATAATTTAACAGCACAGAGGTCTATGCACGCTACACAAGAGTAAACTAAAAAAGGTCTCAGCAGCAGGACAGCAATGCGAAGTGATGTAGCTAAACGGCCTCTAGGGCATTCATTGTCCTCTGTAGCCGGTGGATTTTTTTCATGGCCTCGCAGTACACAGTGGCAGCATACCACAGCTCTTTGATCTTGCACTTACTAAGTTTTGCTTTATTTTTCCATTACGTCAATCCTCAAGATCACTCAATTCTTCCTATATGAAAATAAAATGCTGCTTTGCACTGAGAAAGATACTCAAAAACGTAAAGTGAATTACAGTATTAAGTAGTATTACAATACTAATATTAAAGTAAATTACAGTATAATTCTATGATTTTATGATGCCATCAATCAAAAATAGTAAGCACAAGTCATGGAACCAATCTTTAGTCCATTAGTGTCAACTGACAGCTTTCACACTCACCATTTAATGCTTTCTATAATCCCCCCCCCCAGTGTTTCAAATAACCCTTATCTTCTCTGGTTTAACAAGCATCATCTGATGTCTTGCAATCTGTTTGGACTTCTATCACATTTCCCTTGGGTAATATCAATAACTTTTTCAAGAAAACTCTGGTCAGCAGAACAATTTTAAGTTTTCAAAAATTACCAGATTCGATGGGAGCTTCTAGGTAGTAGCTAATAGCTTCTTCAACGTCTTGGTACAGGACACTTTGCCCTCATTTTTTACCTAGGTTGACACAATTGCCTTGCTAACCCACAAGACTTTGTGGTGGCATAGGGAGTTATATGGCTGGACTTTATTTTTTTTTTTTTTTTTAAAAACACATTTAAGTTACTGCCTTTCAATTTTAATGACCTCCTTACCTCATTGTTCTAGCATTTCAGCCAACCTTCCCTCTCCTTTGCCGTACTCACGTGACAGATAACATTTTGAAACTTACAGCTCAGATAGGCACGAGATTTCCACAGGAAAGAACTTAGCTACAACAGATTACCAAAGGTACGCAAAGCGAAACTGGCCCATACCCTTGAGGAGATCAAGTTGTGCACTCCAAGGGCATCTGCAGCACAAGGAAGCTGGACAGACCGGCTTCCTACAGCACAGACATCCTTACTGGAACTATGAACAATCTGCTAACAAAAGAGATAGGACCTGCTAGCTCACTGGGACCTAAAACATAGCGTGGCACCTGATTATCAGTAGAGGTTAACATGTCTTAAGTAGCCCTATTCTCCCAACCTTGGGATACACTTGCTCTTCTGATACGGTCTGTGCAGGCAATGGTGATCCTTTCTGTGTCAGCTCCTCAATGCGTTTGTTCAGAGAGGACAGTTTGGCTTTGGCCTGAAGTTTAAGCTTCATCAGTTTAGCATCTGCAGCCTCTCGCTCTTCCTGTAAAAAGATACAAACTGAGTGCAGTTAAAATTCTAGCGCTATCACCCTGAAAGCGCCACTTGGCAAAGTCAGATAATTTGTCTGTCGTTCTTTGCCCAAACCTGCCGTCCCAGTAACAGTGCTCATTTAAACACATTCAGGAAACAAATTTGCTCTGAAACACTACACACAGCAAAATAATTAGCTTCTGCTCTAGTACTTTCTCTTCAAGGGGCAGATTGCTCAAAGGACTTCTGCCAGCAGTTAATGCAAACTCAGTTTGACTTCCTCTATTATATGCAGTCCCTCAACACCGTCTCAAGTAACTGCACTTTCTCTCATGTCGTGCCTCAGGGTAAGCAATATGTATCTTCGCTTACGTGCCATAAAACCACTGGAATGCTGAGTGACTGCAGCACAGCCTACTCTGTCTCAAACACTCTGAAATGGGGAAAGAAAAACCTCACACGAAAGATACCAGTGTTTATTAGAGCCACCAGGAATCCGCACGGGCCTTGAGGAGCTCCGAGACAAAATGCTACATAACTTGGACGTAACTTATCTATTCTAGAAGGAATTACCCCTAAGCAAAATGAATGGAAGCTATCCTACATCTCTTGGGTTAGGGTCCATTCTTTGGACTCCAACAGTTCTCTGGAATTGATGCATTTAGTAGTGCAGGTGTCCCAAATGTTCAAAAGAAACCAGAGACCGTCTTGCACAGAAAGCTGAAGCAGCATTTTACTCTTGTTCCCCGGTAAAAGAAATGATACCTTGAGTACAGTTTCTTTTTGCTGGAGCAGGGCATCCTTTTCTCGGATCAAATCCTTCAGCTGAACAACTAGTTTTTCCGTTTGGGCTAGGCGCTCCAATAGGTCCTCAGATGCCTCCTCCATGCTTTCTGCTTCTGGCTCTAAAGCTTGTACCTGAAACAGTGAAACGCGTGCTCTGGAGGAAAAAAGTCTAAACAGACTGCAGCCTAGCATCCAAATTATATATTCTGCCCCACTCCTAAGTGCTGCACTCTGTTCCTTGCAAGCATTTCATGTAGCCTATAAAACCATATACAATTAGCCGAAACCAGGAGTAAAGTCTCAGGATACCCCAGAGGTAACACACAAAAAAAAGCACCTTTGCTGAACACAACACCGGCAAATCTGAAATAAGTGACACTGGAGAGACTCTACCACTCAAACACTATCCACTGTCTCAAGTACCAGAGGGCAACATAGAGATCAAGCCTTCCACTGTCACCCAGTCATCCAGAGTTCCCCTTTCTGCTACATAGAATCATTAGCATTCTTAAAAAGTCTTTCTTCACCCTAGTTCTAGTTTGTTTTCTAGGATCACCTCGAGATGTTCAAACTGAGGAGATATGGTCTGTCCCACAAAAGTGCTGACTTAAGAGATGAGGAATATAGGAGAAGCAGAGTGGAATGACAGCTCAGTCTAGTGCTCAGTAATGAAGAAGCAGGAAACAGTTCTCGCTGCCGTCAAATAATTTACACTCCTCAAACTAACTCTCAAACAGATCTGAAAGGCTTTAGATCTAAACACTGTACTTACAGCAATCGAGGGTTCGGTAACTGCATCTCCATCATCACCTGACAGCTCTTGCAAAACAGTACTTGCTAAACCTGACAAACGGCTCAGCATCTTCAGCCTGAAACAAAACAAAGAGTCAGAATACAGTTACAGAGTCAAAACTGCTAAGAAGAATAAGCATCCCTTCATTCCTATCTCTAATGTTATAGAGGAGACAAGGCTTACAGGGAATACATCTCCTGTGCCAAGGGAGAAAAGCCAAAGTAAAACCTCAGGAATAAAGAAATTATCACGTTAACAAAAGCAGCCAGACTCTCGGAACATAAAAGAGGATGTGCTGATAAGACACATGAAGATACCTTCACCGCTCTACAAGTATGATTGAAAAATACATTTTTATACCAGATTTCAAGTCACTCATAGTTCATTCTTGACCTTTCTTAATGACGTTACAGAACCATGATCTGTTCAGTTTACTCAAATGAAGAATAAGTGATTCTTAAATGAACTCACTTTTTACAGGCCAAACACAGCCTGTAAATACATAAAAGAAGCTTTCAGTTAATAAGCAGTGTGAACAGCGAACTCAGCCCTGATGTTTGCCAAGTAGATGCCAGAGTGTCACATTAAAGAGATGACGAGACCTCTGCATGTCACATATGTTACATGAGAGGACCTTGACATAAGGGAATAATCTGGAGAGGGCATATATTGCCTGGCTGCTGCTTAGCATATCTTCTTTCCTTTCCTTGAAATTCAGGAGCCAAAATGATCCAGCAAGTGGAGGGGAAGAACAAGAAAAATACAGCAGTACGAGTCAGAAATGCATAATTTGCCATTCTGAGGCGAGTGGCAGATTAAGTTCTCCATTATTAACCCAGACAATGGGATGCAGTCCACCCCAATGAGTCCACTCAATTCGAATGAGCAGTTGATAAGCCAAAGTATAGAGCTGCCAACCAGAGGGATCTCAACAGGCTAGAGAAACAGACTGACAGAAAGATCACGAAGTTCAGAGAAGGCAAATACAGAGTCCTACACCTGGGATGGAACAAACATATGCAGCAGTACAGGTTGGGGACCAACTGGCTGTAAAACTGTGTTTCAGAAGACAACCTAGGGACACTGGTGGATAAGCTCAACATGAGGCAGCAGCGTGCTCTCACCGCAGAGGTCAACTACATACTGAATCGTATTGGTAAGACCACAGTCAGCAGGTTGAGGGAAGCAATTCCTTTCTATCCGGCACTTGTCATCCTACATTTGAAGTACAGTGTTCACCTTCAAGCTCCCTGATACACAAAAATGACAGGGACAAACGGAAGCAAGTACAGCAGAAAGCTCACAGGATGACTGAGGGTTGGATTACAAGCCATACGGAGAGGCTAAGAATGCTTCACTTGTTCAGCCTTGAAACAGCGGGTAAGGAATGGGATACAATTGCTGTCTTTCCTATAACTGCCCATTAGGTAGCTAAAGGCAGAGACAGATGCTTGTTACGAGATGCACAGCAGATGGACATGAGGCAGTGGACACAAGCTGCAGCACAAGAAATTTTAATCAGAAAGACACATTTGCACAGGGAAAATGATAAAAAAAAAATACCAGAATAAGCTCATAGAAACCTGATCTAACTTTGAAGTTAGCCATACTAAGGGCAGGGGGTTTGACCAAATGAACTCCCAAGGTCCCTTAAGACCTAAATCATTCTAGCACTCCGTGAAAAAATGTCACACGTGACACTTAACATATCTCTTAACAGAGAAGCTGTAGATCTGTCCCAACTGTAAGTCCATGCCTGTAAATGGCAAAATAATTTGTACAAATATAAAAGAAGCTCCAGTAGTGCAAACTGAAGCTAGGCAAACTCACAGTAGTTTACATTAAAATAATTATCTCCATCAAATGGAATCTTTTAATATGACAAGATGGCTCCATTTATCTAGAAGTAGGCTTCTAATCTGGCTACAATGACCTACTCATTCTTGACCTCCTTCATCTTAGTAAGCAAATCTTTGCTCTTAGATTGACACTTAAAGTGTGGAAATATTGACAGTGGAGAGAACAGTAATGCATTATTCTTCTGTAGCAGTCACACCTTCTAACCATCCGATTTTGCAGATGTAGAAAATGTCACAATGCACATTAGAGCATCAATAGCAGAAAAGGGCATGCGAACACCAACCTCTTTTATGCACCGAGTAGCTCATAGCTCTGCTTGTTCAGTACTAAAGAGGTTTCCAAGGCAGAGCAGTCATACACAGGTCCTTCACGCCATTCTTTTTTATCTCTTGGGTTCTTGGGTACTGACAGGTTGCATGAACCAAGACTCTTGAGAGAGGGGAAAAAAAAAAAAAAAAAAAAAAGGGGGGGGAAGATATTTACANGCAGACATAGGAATGGGATGATACCATGAAACAGATAATCTGCTAATTAGCTGCCTGCTCGATGCTCAGAGCCAACATTTTGTCAAATGTGATTCAATGCTGTCCTTTGTGCAAATTTTTCTCATTATAATGTCATTATAATACCAAAACACACCTCCATCCCCAAGGCTACCCGCCTCCAAGGTGCGACCACTCCTTCTTGAGTCTGCGCCCTGAATTTCTCGTAAACTATACCTTTAATTGTGAAGCGAGAGAATTTTACACCAATCATAATAAAAGTATGTATGACTAAAGTCACTCAAACTCCACCTTGAAGAAAACAATTAGTATAAAAATAGCCCAAGAGAGGGGGGATACCCATGGAAGACACCATCGCGAAGAACTCCATCACTAACTTCCGGGATCAGTCGACAGGATGAGCCTTTCTGCAACCCAAAGGGACGGACACCTTTGGGTAAGACTTAGATTATACCGAGTGCTTTCTCGGGAAACTTAGAAATTTCTCTAGAGAATCTCTTTCCTACATTTATAGCCAGGCTGTATCGTTTATAACTCTGTCGTGGGTTTTGTATATGCAACAATACTTTCATTTTCACGTGCTTTGCAGACAGTGTATTTATTACTGGCAATCCTAAGAACCTATATATCTGTTGTTTAAATAAACTGCACTGTTTAAGTAGCTAGTCGTTTCAGTTTCTCACTGAACGTGACCAAAGACTCGAGAGTGACCGTGCTAGTTCAGGAGCATGACTAGACTGAAGGTGCAGTCCACTATTAGTGTATCCAAATTCTAATAGTTTAATATATTAAACGTGATTGGACTGATAGTGCTGAATTGGACATCACTCAGAATTTAAACCTAGCCGCACCTAGCCTCCCACCTCGGTGAGGAGTGTTAGAACGCAGAGGGGTTTATTTTCTGCCAAAACCGCTTTGCCCGTTTCACTCAACAAGAGGAAAAGAATTTATGCAACAGTAAATAAGCCCATTCTTCATCCTACACAGTACACTTTGTGATTATTACAGTCAGTCATTTGCAATAAGCATAAAAAGTGAAAATTCTTCCCCATTCAGGAAACTTAATTTCTCCTGTTCTTGCAGAGACATACCTCGGTTTCTTACGCTGTATGGCATGAGCTTAGGCTCTTCAGCCTACAGAAGTAAACGCTCAAGAAGCAGTTAGCGAATCAAAAAGACATGAGGCAAGAAGCCAGGCCTCAGACAGTCTCTTGCAAAGAGTTCTAGAGGATCAATCTACTCAAGAAGCATAATGTCAGAAAGCCAGGATTGTCCACACTCTGTATCAATACGATAGCCAGTAAAAAGTACTGCTGCTCTGCTTATGTCTCAGCTGGTCCCGAGTGAGAATAAGGCATGGTATTCCAGAATAGTATAGTTTTCGTGTTCCTACCAGAGAAACTTCTACCAACACCAACTATTCAACAAGCTGGTAATATAAAAGACTCATTTAAAGACCTGGAATCCCTGGTTCATTATAAAAATAATAAAGAATTTATAGTTTTGTAAACCACCATCGCCAGAACACCCTAATAAGGAACAGAGCCTGCTGTCTTGGCAATGGTAAAAGAACATTTTAGAAAACAGTCATCCAAATGCAAAAGTGCCTCTTTCAGACTGTTAATAATATTTGAAGAGAATGCATCTGATCTTCCTATTGAGCATTAAGCTACAGCTTCTTAAAGTCACAAATGCACAATATGTGGTTGATATGTGACATGAGGTAACATAAGATAACATGACTTAGGACAATAGATGAATTGTTAGAAGTGATATTAGAAAAATGGAAAAAAAGCAGAATCTAGGCATCTGCAGACATCCATCGTAATCAGAAATATGTATGGGGCTCAGCACATATCTGCATGCTACAGGTATTACAATTTCAAGCATGTGTACATGGAACATGTTGAGAAGTCAGTGATTCCCTGGCCTTCGTCCAGGCTAGCTACATTAGCTTGATACTGAACTCAAGATAATATGCCTTGCTGGGCTTGGCTTACAGTTGGGTCCTCAAAATGCAAACAGAGGAACTGAGGCCTGTCTGCAACAATTTGCCCAGGCATGGACTTTAATAACCTGAACTCAAGTCTTATAGATTCACATCTTTTCAATTCACCTTTAAATTGTATTCTCAGGTGAGCTGAATATGGCAAGGGATGTGAAAGGGAATGAAAAGTGATTCTACAATTATACAGACAGCAAAAGGAAGCCCAGAGAAAACATGGACCCGCTGCTAAATGTGGCAGGGACCCTGACCACAGAAAAGGTTGAAGTACTCACTGTCTTCTTTCCCCCAATATTTAGTGGCAAGACCAAGCTTCAGGAACCCCAGTCCACTGACACCAAATGGAAAGTCTGGAGCAAAGACGACTTACCTTATGTGGAAAAGAACCAAGCTAGGGGAGCACAAACTGGTCACACGCAAGTCCACGGGGCCTGACAAGATGCACCCAGAAGCTGGCTGATATCACTGCAGAGTGCACCCTCAGCAACTTTGCAGCAGACACAGAACTGGAAGGGGTGGCTGATACCCCACAAAGGGGTGTGCTGCCATCCAGAGGGACCCGGGCAGGCTGGGGAAATGGGCCAACGGAACCTTATGAAGTTCAACAAAGGGAAATGCAAACTTCTGTGCCTGGGGAAGTATAACCCCATGCACCAGTACGTACTGGAGGCAGAACAGTTGGAAAGCAGCTCTGCAGAGAAGGACCTGGGGATCATGGTGGACAAGAAGCTGACCATAAGCCATCAACGCACCCTCATGGCAAAGGCCAGCATCACCCTGGGCTGCATTAGGAGCAATGCCAGGAGGAAGGCGATCCTTCCTCTCTACTCAGCACTGGTGAGACCACATCTGGAGTACTGTGTCTAGTTCTAGGCTCAACCAAACAAAAGAGGCGGGAACGTGCTGGAGCAAATTCGATGAAGGACAAAGAGTTGGCTCAGGAAGGATCTTATCACAGAATGGGTGAGGTCAGACCAGGTCATCTGGTCCAACCTCCCTTCTCAAACAGGACCACCTAGAGACAGCTGCCCAGGACCGTAACCAGACAGCTTTTGCATATCTCCGAGGACGGAGTCTCCACAACCTCCCCGGGCAACCTGTGCCACTACTCAGTAACCCACAGAGTAAAACAGTGCTTCCTGATGTTCACTGGGAACCTCCTGTGTTTCAGTTTGTGCTTGATGCCTCTCATCCTGTCACTGGACACCACCGTAAAGAGCCTGGCTCAGTCCTCTTCAAACTCTCCCTGAGAATAAATCCAGGAACAAGCACATGGTAGCTTTAAATACTGTCTCAAAGCCAACAGTTCACACATGAGGTGGCAGCTGTCTTATGCATTAGCCTGAAGGACTTGTGGCAGGAACACCCTGGTGCTTGCACTTTGTATTTACTTCTGAGCTTATAGCAGGAAAGCATTACACAGTGTTGGCCAATTTCCTCAGAAACAAAAGTAGACAAACACAAAAGGACAGAGGTTATTCTGTGTTCCACGGCCTCACCCAAATAAAGCAAACAGTACAGCTCTCAGAGACAAGACTATTGTTCTTCCAGAGTCATACTAACCTTGGTAGAGATTTCCATTTTTGTAATTCATAGCAGAATACAAGAGAGCTGCACTATGTTCAAATGTAAGCCAGTACCTTTTGTGTTCTGGTTGCAGTTGAAAACAATGTTTTGCTCAGCATTCCTATGACTAATGAACTTTTGCTCATAAGGCTTCACTTTGAACACTGGGACTACCAGCAGTATTCCAGAAGACGCTCCTTTACTCTGAGATATACTTCCCTTACTGATCCAAACAGCATAAGCCCATTACTAGTCATAGAACGGTCTGCATACAAGCAATAATCAATGCATAAATCCACATACTTCTATCTCTAGGTATCAGCCACGGGAAAAAAAAACTTGAGAGTGTTTTTCCCTAACTTATTCTATTACACATTTATTATACTAAATTAAGTTTAATTCTTTGCACTTCACCTTCTTTTGAAAGCAAAGAAGCATTAAAGGCACTGCTGCTGTACAAGAGCCCTGTATCCAATCTCTCATGCTGGGCAGAGGGGCTCTGAAAGGGACAAGGATGGAAAGAGAGCAATAGATCTCGACCATCACTGTCACCCACAATCCCAAGCCCCGGGAGCTGGCAACAACCTTCCACCAAGGGAAGGGAAAGCCAGCACCGGCACAGCTGCAGGAACACTCGGTTGCCCTGCCAGTCCCGCAGATTTACCGACGACAGTCTCCACAATGTAAGGCCTGCGGTGGGCCTCGCAAGGCAGAAACCTTCCGAGGTCGGGCTCCGCTGCCCGTCACGCCTGGGCACCGCGGGCAGGCCGCCGGCGACAGGCGGTATGGGGGCACCGCAGGCACCGGAGAGCCGGGGCCGACCCGGACCACGGAGCCCGGGAGAGGGAGGGCCACCACCGGCCCAGCCCGCCCCGCTGTTCCTCACAGCCCTGTACCCCGAGAAGCTGCGAACCCGCCCTGGTTCCCTGGGCCCGGCAGGGCCGCTCCCCGTAGGGCTGGCAGAGGCGTCCCGGCTCTGCACGGCGGAAACAGCCCGGTCCGCGACCACCGCCGAGAGCCGGGCAACAGCGCCGACCCACAGACAGCAGAAGGACAGCACCGAGAGGCACGGGGAGACTCCAACCTACCGCCGAAGCTGCCACGCTCCACCGCTGTAAAACCCGTCCCACCCCCAGCCACCTCAGCACCGGAACACGCCGCGAGACTTCCCGCATGAGAACAGCCAATCAACTGCTGAAGCACGAGGATAGACGTGATCATCAGCGAATTGCGGCGAAGCAGCCGCCTCGGCGCCATGGCTATCCTGCAACATGGCACAAAATCACCAATCCCGAGTAGGGCTTGGGGACTCGCTCAATAACAAGGAAGCGACCAATCAGCCGCGGCTTCCTGAGGCGCCGTCAGGGGTGTGACGGGGCGGTGTGACCGGCGCGCGCGCGCTGCCGCCGGGCAGGGCCGAGGGCGCTGCGGGGTCGCGGCGGGTTTGGGTTGAAGGGACCTCTAAGGGTCAACTAGTCCGACCCCCGCCATGGGCAGAGGCACCTCCCACTAGACCAGGTTGTCAGAGCTCCGTCCAGCCTGGCCTCGAACACCCCCGGGGAAGTCCAATCTAAACCTGCCCTCTTTCAGTTTAAAACTCTGGCTTCTTGTTGTGTCACTCCAGGCCTCGGTAAAGTCTTTCTCCATCTTTCTTCTAAGACCACTTTATATATTGAAAGGCTGCAATAAGGTGTCCCCAGAGCTGCCTCCTCTGGGCTAAACAACCCCAGCTCTCGCAGCCTCTCTTCACAGAGGGTGTTCCAACCCTCTGCCCATCTCCTTGGCCTCCTCTGGACCCACCCCAACAGGTCCGAGTCTTGTGCTGGGGGTCCCAGAGCTGGATGCAGTGCTCTGGGTGGGGTCTCCCCAGAGCGGAATAGAGGGGCAGAATCCCCCCCTTGCCCCACTGCTCACACTTCTTTTGATGTGGGTGGCTTTCTGGGCTGCAGCTGTGTACTGCCGTCTCCTGTACAATTTTTCGTTTTCTAGTGTCCCGGAGTCTATCTCCTCTGGCCTTCCCCCTGTCCATTTGCTCCCTGGTCTGTGCTGATACTGGGGATTGCCCCAGCCCAGCTGCAGGACCTTGCACTTGGCTTTTTTACACTTCATGAAGTTGATAAAGAGTTCATGAAGTCTGAGCAGTGCAATCGCCTTCGCCTCCCAGCTGCCTTCATTGTGCGTTAGCATCCACATTCAAGTGCACTCTTGTTCCTGCTTCTGATGTGACAATGTAGTCCTGTCATAGGGTATTAATAGCCATAGGCTCTGCACTGAGTTCACAAGGCCTAAGGCTTGCCAGGCCTGCTCTGAATTTGTCATGACCTGCGTGCAGCTTTGTTTCATTTGGTTTATCTGTGAAAGCAATTTCTCTAATTATCAGGTGTCTATGGCTAATTTATTTTGCTTCTTTATCCTTGTATGGTACAACCATGGTTTTATATAGGTAGTTGTCGTGGTTTTGTCCAAATTGGCCAATGGCCCGTGACAAGTGCTCTCCCTCACCTCTCACTCCAAGGAGAGGAAGAGAAGGGGTAAAGAGATTTACGAGTTTAGAAGAAACTACACTACTTTAATGAAATATAAATAACATAAAAAGGAAATAATACAACAGATACAGTATAAACAAAACCGCATTAAGCTCCCAGGATGACGTCACCACTGGGGGAGTCTCAGACTGCTCTCAGCTACGGGTGGGAACCGGATTCCAGAGCTGGAGTCAGGAATGCACGGGTTGGGATCAAAGGCAAACAAATAGACAGAGTCCTCCTCTTTCGCTGTCCATCTAAGAAAGAAGCTGACCCTTTGATCCCTCAGCTTTTACACTGAGCATGGGGCAGATGGGATGGAACACCCGTGTGCGTTGATTTTGGGTCACCTGTCCTGTCCACGCACCCTGCGGGTGTGACCCCTCTACGCTTCTCCGCTTGCGACCCTCCAACAGGGCAAATAATGAAATTAGCTGAGCTTGGCTGTTATAGCAATAAGTACAAGCAAGAGCCTCTCTACACACCGTGCCTTGGCATGAACTATAAACATTGGTCTTACCACTCTGAGAACAAACGGTTTTCTGCACGCAATATGCTGTTAATTTCAGAGAGTTAGAAGAGGCCTAGCTGAGAAGTAAAGTTCCTGAACAGAGAGTTGTTTCTGTTTACCTCAAAACAGGACAGTAGTATTAGCAAGCAGTTATTCTAGGTAAAATGAGGTATTTACAATGCTAACACAATGATGTAGAACAGAGAAATACAGGCCTGGTAAAACAGCTGAGGTCTTGAGAAGCGGAGGTGCAGGATTTGAGACGGTAAGAGATGGGGCACAGGCTTTGTGCTGGAGACACCATGGCTATAAACAACTAACTAATGATTAGTTAAAAAAATGGAGACCCAGAGGTGAACAAAACTGGGTTTAGGGGTAACAAAGTAAATGTATCTAAGATATGTATGGGGCACCATAAAGAGTAAATGCAAATATAAATGTAAAAAGAAAAAAGTGTAAATTTATATTAGCAAACATATATACCTGAGCGAAAGTGGAAGGAAAGAGAAGAAAGGGGAGAAAAAAAAGAGGATGAAACCATTAGCAAGAACATCACATTCCTCCCAGTTCAGGAGTCTAGATGCTGACAGCTTGCCATGACACACACACCCCCCAAACATCAGTGAACCACAGATCTTAATATCCAGAGGAGCAGCAGTCAGGTGAGTGTGACACCAGAAAAGGCATATAAACTAAGTGTGTGTATGTTGCAATTTAAATGTATTATTGCTATCAGTGCAAATTTTTTCCTGTATATAAGTACTTGACCTACCTTATTTTTCTTTGCTTTTCTGTAATTAGATCTAAACGAATCATTACTCTTGAACTAGACTGTTAACATTTCTATTATACTAATAGTAACTTCTTGACTTTACAAATACATGTAAAGCACCTCTCCTATGAGGACAGGCTGAGAGAGTTGGGGTTGTTCAGCCTGGAGAAGGCTCCAGGGAGACCTTCCAGCCCCTTCCAGTCCCTCCAGGGGCTCCAGGAAAGCTGGGGAGGGACTCTGGAGCAGGGAGGGGAGCCGTGGGAGGAGGGGGAAGGGTTTGACACTGGAAGAGGGAGATTGGGCTGAGCTCTTGGGAAGAAATCCTTTGCTGTGAGGGGGGTGAGCCCCTGGCCCAGGTTGCCCAGAGAAGCTGTGGCTGCCCCATCCCTGGAGGGGTTCAAGGCCAGGTTGGACGGGGCTTGGAGCCACCTGGGCTGGTGGGAGGTGTCCCTGCCCAGGGCAGGGGGTTGGAATGAGATGATCTTTAAGGTCCCTTCCAACCCAAACCATTCTGTGATCTATAATTCTATATGTAAGGTATACTTCCTCTTTGTCCATAAACAAGAATTTAAAAGTAACACTGAGTTATTAGTTTAAGAATGTTTAGTAATGGTGTCTAACAGAGACAGAAATCCTCCATCTCCTGTAGATACTGTCCTTCTTAAATGGATTAATGCTGATAATTTTCAAGGCTCAGTTACGCTAGTATCTCACTACACTTCAGTAACACAAACAATTTTTTGATGGTCTTAATAATGGTTATCTGCAGCTTCAATATAAGTAGCTGAAACATTTGTGATACATAGTCTTATTGCACTGATCTAATACGCTCTTGAGAAAGTGAATTTGAGGTGGTACTACTTACATTGTTACATGACGCTAGCCACAAAAGATAAGTACATGGACCGTTTAGCACTGTTCTTTGTTTCAGGATCTAAAATTGCTTCTCTTTGTTTTACTATAAAATGTTTGTGGGTTTGGATTTTTTTTTTTTTTTTGTAAATTACACTACAAAAGAAAGCTATTACTATGTTTTAGTAGATACAGGCTTGTGAGGATAAAACGTTGGAATGACAACTGTTCCTAAGTACAGATTTGCCTCTGATTCGTCTGTGCTGCTGTTAGGAGTTGCCAGATCTGATGGCCTGATAGACGTGAGGCTGATACAGCTCCATGCCCCCGGGCCCGACTGGTTGCAAAACTGAGAATGTATTCTTAGTAGGCACACGCACAAACACGTGTATACAACACATATATACATATGTGCCCAGCCAGCAACACAGACAGAAGCACTTACACAAACACAAAGAGCACCAATGGACCATCCTTCTTTTTGCGCCTTCCTTTTTATGCAGATGAGCCTTTGATGGGTTGATTGCAGTTCTGTAGTGGTTCTGGGATTAGCCAGGTCGGGGGATTATTTGGGTGCCCCCACCTGCCATTGTTCTTATGTGCCCCTTTGTGTATGTAGAGATGAGCATTTTCCCACATAGCCTAACATTTATGATGGGCTACTTCTGTAACACTTTCTGGTCCTATACACTAAGTAATTCAACATTTCTATTTGAGAAAACATACTCTCCAATCCTACTTCACCTCAAATCCCATATCTGGTAGCCTTTTCCTCTTACCTTCATGTATAAATATATCAAGATTAAAAATAGGGTAGTCTACCAAACCAGTATAGCTCCTGATCCCGGTGTCGGATTAACCTTCTCACCCTCTCTGATTTGGCTCCTGAAATAGCAGTGATTTGCTAGATTATGTTGCACTTCCTTTCCGTTCTAAGAAGACTGTTTGTACCATTGAAACTTTCAGGTTTGTAAATCAGCCTCTAAGCAGATTAACATTTATAATTGGCTCATGGAAAGTTAGAGCCCTCACTTAACTGACACTAATGTCAAGCGTGACAGAAGCAGACAGGCAGTGCTGTGAGAGCAGCAGGAGGAAAAGGATTGTTTCTGTAGCATCCTTTTTCTGACCACACATACGCATGGGGAACAATAGTAGCTCAACAGTGGATGATCTGCAGGCTGTTGAGATCCACCACTGGTACAAAAAGTTCATGACGGAGTGCCCTTCTGGACAGCTGACGGAGTATGAATTTAAACAGTTCTTTGGGCTTCGAGGGCTGGATCCAGAGGCCAATGAGTACATTGAGCAGATGTTCCGCACATTTGATATGAACAAGGTGAGTCCGCTGGCAAGAAAATTAACTGCCTCATGCTGCTTTACAGCAAACCAGCTCCTGCACTTTTAGAGTCCTTGTTTTTCTCTCACAAACTGCTGTGGAAAGCTGCAGAGGGACAGTAACGTAAAGTAGCTAAATGCAAAGAGCAAATTAATGTGCATAGATAATAGCATAGATAACATAACCATAAATAATAACACCTTATTATCTAACTACCTTGTGCAAGTTTATGTTTGAATTTTGAGAATTCCTCATTGTGTATTAATTGACTTGCCCTTGTTTTACTAGCAAAATAGTAATGAAAGAAGATTTCATTCTTATTCTATGTTCTTATTATTTTAAAATACACCTGTATTAGCTAGTAGAGACTACAGGAATCAAACACAATAGAAATCATTATAACATTTACAAAGGAAGTAATTTCCAGGTATTTGGCAGCTGAAGTTAATAATGCGTGGACAGTAAATCTGTGTGGCTCTCCTCAGCGCTAGGACGTTGTTCGTGGTTTAACTTCAGCCTGCAGCCAGGACCACGCAGCTGCTCACTCCGTTTTCTCCCATTCCCCCAGAAGGGCGGGGAGAAGAGGGACAAAAGGAGGGGAAAGGATAGGGAATAAACCTCGTGGGTTGAGGTAAAGACAGTTTAATAGAACAATAACAGAAAAAGGAAAATAACAATAATGATGGTAAAATAATATACAAGATAAAGTAATACAACACAAATAACTCTCAGTACTCAGTAAATTGGTTGCCCAGCCCGTCCCAAGCAGTGATCATCGATTCCTCCTCCCTGGCCAACCCCCATTTATACACATGACATCTACGGTACAGAATATTTCATTGGCCATTCCATTGCTCTGCATATGCTGCTTCTCAGCTTCTCCGGGAAGCTGAAGAAGTCTTTGTATAGTATAAACATCAATTAGCAACAACTAAAAATAAAATTAACTCTATCCCAGCTGAATGCAGGACAGAGGTATAGCATATAGCAGTAGCTAGGAGGTAGGTAGTATTCCTCACTGTGGCAGGCAACTACTGGCTGTCTCTAAGGTAAGAAACAGTAGCTCCCATAATTTCTTTAACCATACAATGCCCCTCACTTTTGCCTTTTTTAAAAAGATCCATATATACTTAAGCCTATGCTTGCAGGCCTGTAATCTCAATGACAGAGAAATCTGGTTTTAAGGCAGCCTGTGAAAATTCAGCTTTGTGCTCTGCTCCAAGGTTCTGTGAGTCAAGGAGGAGCTAGTCACAGAGACATGTAAAACAGGTGGGAAATCACAGGGTCAGTTTTGAAGAAGGAAAGCCTAGGGACCGAGCAAAGGATGTTGGTTTAGACACTGTAATAAATAGCCAGATTCCTTAAACAGAAATGGCACTTATTTTATTATAGGGACAAAGTCAATAAAGCAAAAGCACAGCGCTGGGTGCATGACTCAAGTCAGAGGCACACCAGCTAACACTTTACCCACATCTTATATACATTCTATATTGCATACGTGGTTATTATTTTAGCAGAGTAATTGTTTAAAATGATTGATTATCATTAGTCCCATCTTTCTTCTATTTGTATGTTTCCTTCTGGCAATTGTTTCTGAGGATCGATGATCTTCAGTTCCCTTTTCCTGGGCATCTGTTTCCTTCTGGTAGGTTCAGCTCCCTTCTCCATGCATCTGTTTCCTTCTGTTAATCATTCGTGGGGTCTTTTGGAGAAACTCCCTCTTGTTTTTCGCGGATGTTCTTCCTTCATAGCTGCTAGTAGTTGTTATCTTTGAAATTTCTTATGTTTCCTAATTTACTAAAGGTTAGTTATCCTTATAAATCAAATACTTATAACATTGTTATTATGGCGAAAGCCAAAAATACCTTCACTATTTTTCACAACACTAAGGAATGCTAAGGAATATTACACAATTTTTAAAGGCAAGAGAGGAGCAACTAGGCTCCATTAAGGTAGCTCAGGTCTTGTGGTGTATATAATGACTGGAAATGACTGCAAATCTCAACAAGTATCCTTATACTGAAGCTGCGGGTAATCATTATTAAGACCAATTAAAAAATTGTTTGTGTTACTGAAATGTAGTGAGATACTAGCGTAACTGAGCCTTGAAAATTATCAGCATTAATCCATTTAAGAAGGACAGTATCTACAGGAGATGGAGGATTTCTGTCTCTGTTAGACACCATTACTAAACCGGTAATGTACCCGTGTACCGGTACAGTTTGGGCACTGACCTGCTGGAAAGCAGCTCTGCAGAGAGAGACCCTGGAGTCCTGTCAGATGACAAATTGACCATGAGGCAGCAATGTGCCCTTGTGGCCAAGAAGGCCAATGGTCTCCTGGGGCACATTAAAAATGAGCGTGGCCACCAGGTCGAGGGAGGTCATCCTCCCCCTCGGCTCTGCCCTGGGGAGGCCACATCTGGAGCACTGTGTCCAGTTCTGGGCCCCCCAGTTCAAGAAGGACAGGGCACTGCTGGAGAGAGTCCAGCAGAGGCTACAAAGATGATCGAGGGACTGGACCATCTCTCTTGTGAGGAAAGGCTGAGAGACCTGGGGCTGGAGAAGAGAAGACTGAGAGGGGATCTCATCAGTGCTCATCAATAGCTAAAGGGAGGGTGTCAAGAGGATGGGGTCAGACTCTTCTCAGTGGTGCCTGGTGACGGGACAAGGGGCAATGGGCACAAGCTGGAACATGGGAAATTCCATCTCAACATGAGGAAAAACTTCTTCATCGTGAGGGTACCAGAGGCCTGGCACAGGCTGCCCAGAGAGGTGTGGAGTCTCCTTCTCTGGAGATATTCCAAACCCGCCTGAATGCATTCCGGTACAGCCTGCTCTGGGTGACCCTGCTTTGTCAGGGGGGCTGGTCAGATGATCTACAGAGGTTCCTTCCAGCGCCTACCATTCTGTGATTCTGTGATTCTCATCGTAAGTTCTCTNACAAGGGGAATGAAGTAAATGTGTGGCAACTAGTGGAGATGGACCTACATCAGTTAATCTTAGCCTGTTAGTACTTAGCCACTTAATCTAAGCTCCTTTTATAAACGAGGGCAAGGAACAAGGGCACCCAGAGGAAGAGCACCTTGTAATAATACAGACATTGATGATGGATGGAATCATTTGCTCTCAGGACCTTCAGGTTCTGAGAACTCTGCTGAGGACGTAGAGGATAAATTTTAAACAATTATTTTATAAATTGTGGTCATGCCCTCCTTCCCACCTTTAGATCTGGTTATCTTGTTTTCTGTGACTTTGCTCAATGAAGTTATGAAAAACTCACATAAGGAGGGTACTACAATGACCCTGAATTAATATTTTAAAATGTTGCGATTCTTGCTGTAAAACAGTAGTGCTCTGCTAGTCCACCTACCTTTACCTTTTACATATATTTATTTACATCCTTTCCATAAAGGCATATAACTTTGTTTAAATACCTAAATAAATGAAAGTTTCGGTTTTTTGCTGTGTAATTTGTTGAAGTAGTGATTTGGAATCTTTGACAGAGATAGGCACTTTATTTGTTGTTTCTTTTTAACCACTTCAAATTTTATCCAGTGTTACATCCAGAGATTATGAACCTTTACTACCCAGCATTTTTCTTGCAGAAGAAACAAGAGCTTTTTGAGTTTCTTTGTAGATTTAAGAAATTGAATGTTTAAAAACCTAAGTACAGAACAATTTTTTCAACTATCAAAACAAGTTCTACGTATTTTAAAAAATACCTTCAGTCACTTTTTTCTTTCAGAGTGGAGAGTGTGTGTACACCTACTAAAGTTTTTCCCTAAATCTGAGTCCCTGTGCCATTTGTTTTCCATTCTCTTTTAGCTGTGAATCTAAAGAGCATTAAGGTAAAACACCTCCAGAGCCATAACTCTTTCAGTTTGTTCTTCTCACAATTTGGTTTTCATTTTCCCACAGGATGGATATATTGACTTCATGGAATACGTGGCTGCCCTCAGCCTTGTTCTCCGTGGGAAGATGGAGCAGAAATTGCGGTGGTATTTCAAGCTCTATGATGTAGACGGCAATGGCTGCATTGATCGACATGAATTGCTCAACATCATTAAGGTGAGTCTCCAGGGGTCTGTGTTCTTTCCTCTTAAAGACAAATTCCACCACACAAGTAAGACTTTCACTATTCCCCATATGGCTTATCGTGGATAAGACCTTCTTTAGCAGCATTCTTTCTTTTAGCAGAATTCCCCACAATCTCATAGTCCAGTAAGCAGACTTGACAGACTCTTCTTTACCACCGCAGCATATGTTACAGCATAGCTAACTCTATAAAATTGTTTTAGCTGCGTAGGACCTAAGTTGCACTTTCCAAGACTTCAAACTCCATGACTGCCAGTTGCAGTCTCTGAAATGTGTCCTTCATCTGTTTTTTTCCCCATGTGAATAGTAGTTGGAGAGTTACTCCCAGCTTGCTTTTTAGAACCAGCTCCTAAATGTCAATGTAATAAAACATCTCTGACTCTGGCAAATAGTTTGAAGAAAAATGACTGTCAATGGAACAGATTGTATGCAAATAGCTATTGTGAAAGGTGTTGGAATTACAGGCATGAACATGACCTTATGAATATCTCAGAATGAATCATGCTGGAAGTTCAAATTATTCTGTAGAGACTAGGAAACTAGAAAGGTGCAGGAAAGATTCAATGACCCTAAATAATTTACATTTCTGAATAAGAAAGGTCAGAAAATGTATTTGCTAAAGATTTGAAGCCTGAGCTGTCCACAAATAAAACCACTAATAAGATGTTAGCGATGCATTCTCATCTGGATATGAATTTTAGTGCTGGGCATTGAAGAGACTAAACCAAATCAGTAACTGTAATAATATGCAGCCTCCTACTAATAGCTTGCAATAAAAATACTCAGACATATAAGTGAAACAACAGATAGTATTTGTTTAACACAGAGCTCTTGAGAAAAAAATCCCGTGGGTGACAACTGATTTACTGCCCTTTGAATTTTGTGGGTGTAGTTCAGTGTCTTTTTGCCAGCCTTAGGAAGTTGCTGAGGTGATAGTTAGTTTTAGTAAAATGGCATTTGAAAAAAGAATTAAGAAACTTACCAAAAATCGGAAGGTAAAATGTAGAAAATGAATAGTCTTAGAATCTCAGGATTCACGTAAGGCTCAGGAATCACGTAATTCATGGACATCCTTAAACAAGGAAACAATTAGGTATGGAAAGAAAGAGAACCCTGCACTATATGGTTATGAACGAGATGAATTGCAGTAAACAGTAGTGAATAATGCTTAAACTTTCTCAACCTGAAAATTAATTTCCAGTGAGCTTTAGGGAGAAGCCGGACGCACAGGAAGCAGTATATAAATGGAAATAGGGAAAACAAGAACAGAAATAAATGACCACGGCACATAAAAAAAGGAATTTCATAATGTCACATGCAGAGGGTGTTTGATGCTGTTTATTGGGCTTGGTGGACCACAGGGTAATAGAAAGTGGATCAATTAGGTGGATCCTGATTCTGACATTTCTGCAGTGTTTAACCTTTACCTAAGCAGATTTAGGGTGATCCTCTGGGTTTCATTGCTCATTCCATACTCCAGAACCATGCTCTGTTTGCACCCTTCAGTGCCAACCGTAAGGCCTGATGATTTCTGCTGTGTTTTCCTATGGTGGTGGTTCACTTGTATGGAGAAGGTACCAGGCATGACTGTCATCTTCTGAATCTACACTGACAGGGTGCAGTGGAATCAGTCTATCCTTTTGGTAGCCATTAGACAGCTTCCTATTCTTGCTCTTTTCTTTTAGGCTATTCGAGCTATTAATGGTGGTGACCATGAAACTAGTGCAGAAGAGTTCACCAACCGAGTCTTCAACAAAATTGATGTGAATGGAGATGGTAAGATTCCTGTCTTTGTCATCCAACTCAGATGGTCTCTGTGCTACAGAGAGACACCCATCTCTTCCTTTCTTGATTGAACTTTATGCCTCTTCATTTTATCTTTGCTTGTTATAGGAATTCTCATCCAGTGATGCATTCTCCATGAGTTTTGCTAGGGTTTTTTTTCTCCTTGCATAATCAGCATGAGAGGATTTGTTCCCTGTACTAAGTCTCAGCTATGTTCTGTCCACATGAGTTTAGTAGTGGGGTTTTGAAGTGGGTTTTTTTTGCCTTTTTGTATGTTGCTGTGGAGCTTATGTCAGAGTTAGAGGTGGGAAATACTAACAGATGGTCGCAGTTGCTTTCAAGTATTTCAGCAGCAGGGAAAGGAAAAACTGGAATTTATTCTTGAAATTCAGAATTTCTTCACTGGGTCTGCTACAGGCAGTACAGCCAGCAAGTGAAGTGCTATGGACCAGTCAGTCAAAAGTTGGTCAATGCCCCTGTAGTCGCTCTATGTCCCTGAGAGATTTTTCTTTCCTTGCTACTTAATTTGCTCATTACCTTCTGATGGGCTCTTTTATTATTCCAGAAGAACTCTGCCGAGCTGGTTTGCTGCACAAGGGCTTTTTGGCCTAGGACAGAAAACCTATTTCTGCCTTTCACAGCTTCCTTCTGTCAGTTCTTTTAAACATGAAAATCAACAAGCATGGGGCAGGTTAGGACTATGACAGGTTAGGCCCAAAAGGAGACAGTTAATCTAGCCTTATTTATAGGAAGTTATGATCCCACTCCTTAGCGTCACAGAATCATAGAATTGCCTAGGTTGCAAGGGACCTTTCAGATCATCTAGTCCAACCATCAACCTAACTCTGACAAAACCCAAACCCTTAGCTACGCACTTCCTCTATTCCTTCTTACGTACCCTTTCCCTTGTGTGTGGGGAAAAAAAAGGAAGCTGGAGTTGCCTGGATATCATGGGAGTTTCATATAAGCTTAAAAAGATTCTCTGAGACCTCTTGGTGCTATAGAACAGTGCGTGTATAGTAAGTGGTCTCTAAAGTTAGATTACTGTACTCCTTTGCCTTTTCAAATGTGTATTGGCATGATTCCGATGCCTTCTGTCTGTCTGACGCAGGTGAACTTTCTCTGGATGAATTTGTGGAGGGAGCAAGAAAAGATGAGGAGTTCATGGAGGTTATGATGAAAAGTTTGGACCTGACACACATTGTGGCCATGATCAACAACCGTCGACACAGCATATAAAGCAAGCTGGGAGAAAATGCCGTGCCAATAGACAGAAGGGTGGGCACACACCAGAAAGGAGAGACAGCATTTTTTAAAACAAACAAGATTTCCATAAACACATATATGGAAGTAGGAACAGAAAGACACTGCTATATTTGTGTGTCTGAGTGCATGTTCCTGTACAAATACTGAAACTCAGCCACATGCATGCAGGGTAGGTTCAGAAAAACTGAATATGGGTGGCAGTATTTGACCCGACTTCTTCAAATTTAAAGGCCAAATTTCAGGGTACAAATTTCCTCTTTATTCTGTGTCCCAGATTGTCACTTTGCAATGGACTAAAAGTAATGCTAACTTTGTGAAAAGCAGTAACAGAACTGGATGATGGAGTGTGGAGAATTTCTGATGTGTACAAGAGAGGAGCTTCAAACTGTTATCAATGTAGGGAACTATCAAAGGAGTGTAACTTCCACTGTTCTTGTCATGGTATTAGATCATGAACACCAGTCTGTTTGTCCATACCAGATACTCTTGCATTTGGCAGTCTCTACAGACATAGCTTTATTCATAAGATCTCAAGAGCTGAAAGAAAAATCAGTCTTTAAGGCTGATCGTGACAAATCTGTTCCCAACGGCCCTGTCAGTAATGCTGCTGTTTGCAGCGTTCTGTAATCAAAGAACTCTACTAAACAAGTCAATAGTTTAGGAGCAGCCTTTGTAACCAGAGAAAATATGCTACTCAGTTACCCAAAGCAGAAGAATTATCTGAGAGATCAAATCTTTTTTACACTCATTGTCCTACTACTCTCCACTCATACAACTGAATAAATTAAGTATATGGAGATGATCCTAATATTGTTGCTTCACACATCCTGTATTGGTCTTTCTTTTTATTCTTGGGGAGAAAACCTAAGAAGCAAAAGAAACAACGCAGCAAGGTGGCTTGTGAATTCCGCTGTCCATGTGAATACTGGAGTGAAGTTGGTACTCTAGATCAGTGCTGCCACAAATGACTCCGTGTCTTTGTACACGATGTGATGTAGCATGGACAGAAACAGAGCAAACTGTGTCTTGTTCACTAACATTAGGTGTCCTGATTTGAGGCCCAAACAATGACATTAGGTAAGGTCACAAATAGAAGTTCCTTTGAATCTGGAGAGAGAACCAGAAGGTAAGAATAACGCGGGAAAAGTTCAGCAGAGCGCCTATGCCATAATTGGGCACATTTTTCCTGTGCAGGAGGAAGAACTTGCAGACCTGTAACAAGAAGACTTTTGAGTGGACTTTATCTTGCTTATATTTAAGTTTCTGTGATGTACATATGTATACCGAACAATGTGTGTAGGCTGTCATCTAAGTCAAGGGAGATTTAGTCAGCGTTGTCAGCGGAGCTTGAGAGAGCGAGTGATCACATTTAGAGCAGGCACCAACATTTTGCTGGGCGGGGTCTTACTCCAGGTCCCACTGGCACGTACATGTCTACAGTCTTAGAGCTTCTGAGAGGAATCACAACCTGGCTATTGGCAAACTTTGCTCGGTTCTCCAGAGGGTATTTATGAGCGTCAGCTGTTTGACTGCTGTCCCTTTGGACTGAGGAAGGCAGAGATTTTCAAGACTCTGTTGAACCCATCTGTGTCTGTTACCAGTCCTCAGTCTTCTGCAGTTTGAGTCAGTTACAAGTAAAACTGCATTTTTATTATCATCTGGCATACAGCTAAAAAACTATTTTTAGTTCTTAGGAAAGTAAAGAATTTTTGTAAGTGCAGCATATATTAAAGAAATCACCAAGAAGTTGCAGCTGTCAGGAGTGTTGCAGCAAGTTGCTATACACACTGTACAGAATCTTCTTGATGTACCTAAAGGAGAAGGGCATGTACACAGTACATTCTCGGTAATAATCCTGACTATTTGTAAGCAGAGTTTAATTTTAATTTTTTTAAATAGACATTATAAAACCTGATTCTTCCTTAGCTGTCATTGCTGATGATGCTGGAACACTTCCCAGCTAAGATGCAGTTATGACATTTGTAATAGACAAAAAAACCACATCATGCTACAGCTACCCTAAGTTGCCGACATGTCTTTCGCTCTTATTGTTTCTGTTCTTCTGTTACTGAATGATTTCACTGATTTTTGGCTCTGCAGCCAGCGTGTTCTTTGATACCAATCTGGCAGTATATGTGCCTTTGTCAAAAGCTATGGGAAGGGGAGCGGAAATCTCTGTAAAGGGGAGATAATTGTTTTCTGTCCTACTTGGCTTTCTTTGTACAGTTAATATTAAAAAAATGTACAATAAACATATATTGGAACTGTTTCCTTTGATAGAAGAATTGAAGAATTAGGAGCAGGAGGATAGAATCTAGAGCTGTGGTTTGGATTCAGCACATAAGGGTTTACAAATATCTCCAAGGATGGGAACTCCGCAGCTTCTGTGGGTTAGGGTCAGGGTTTTGAGTTAGGAGTTTAGGACTGGGGAATGTGGTTAGGATGTTAAGTGTTGAAGTTATCACATTGGATGTGCTTGTCATGGACTTGCGTGGACTTTCTCTGTGATTGTGGGTGTGTGGAGTGAGGGCACGTCCCATGAGCCTTTGAAATCCTTTTGCCCGTGACCCCTTCCTCAGGCCGCCATGCGGGTAATGGTGGAAGGACCCAGCATGGAGATGTCACATCCTCCAGGATCATTTAAAAACCCTGTCTAACACCTATCCCCAGGACACTGGAACACGTTGCCCAGAGAGATGGTGGAGGCCCCATCCCTGGAGACATTCAAGGTCAGGCTTGAGCAATCTGATCTAGTTAAAGACGTCCCTGCTTACTGCAGGGGGGTTAGACTAGATGGCCTTGAAAGGTCCCTTCCAACCCAACACACTCTATGATTCTATGACGCGGTGGAAATCGGCTTAAAAAAATGCCTTCAAATCAAAATTTAGACCTTCAGCTCAGATTTCTCCTCACTAACTCTGAGCATTGAACAGATTTCCTCTTGTTCTAGTCCGGAGAGTTCCTCTGCAGGCAGCTGCCTTCCCACAAGGTGACAATCCAGCGCCGGCGTCAGTTCTGGCTCCGCTGCCTGCGGTTCTGCCTGCTCTGGGCTGGCCCCTCTGGGAAGGGGAAGCATCCATGACTTTAGGAATGGGGACGTTTTCAAGAAGCAGCCCTGTGGTTTTTGAAACCTTCTGAGAGCTGGGGGCTGCGCGGTGCTCGGCTCTCGGTGGGACCTGAGCAGCTGCTCTGACTGAGACTGCCCTCCCCGCAGGGCCTCTGCTGTCTGGCCATCCCCAAGGGCTCTTTGGTCCAGGGAGCAAAGGGGTGGTGTGGACGAGGGAAAGGCTGTGGATGTTGCCTACCTAGACTTTACTAAAGCCTTTGGCACAGTTTCCCACAGCATTCTCCTGGAGAAATTGGCTGCTCGTGGCTTGGATGGGTGTACACTTCGTTGGCTGTATGTCTGGGCGCAAAGAGTGGTGGTGAATGCAGTTCAATCCCCTCGGTGGCCGGTCACAGCGGTGTTCCCCAGGGCTCAGTGTCGTGGCCACTTCTATGTAATGTCTTTATCAATGACCTGGAGGAGGGGATCGAGTGCACCCTCAGTCAGTTTGCAGAGGACACCAAGTTGGGCGGGAGTGTTGATCTGCTGGTGGATTGAAGGCTCTACAGAAGGATCTCGACAGGCTGGATGAATGGGACGAGGCCAATGGTGTGAGGTTCAACAAGGCCAAGTGCCGTGGGGATGTATGGGGAAGGGCTGGGGGGTGCTGTGAAGGTGGGTTATGGGGCAGGGCTGGTGGGATTTATAGGGCACGGCTGTAAAGCACAGGGGAGATCTATATGGGCTGTGGGGGTTGATCTGAGGGGCCTGCAGCAGGTGGCAGTAGCTGCTGGTGGGGAGGTGCTGCAGGGGCAGGAGTGTGATGGAGGTGCTCAGTGGGTGCCAATGAAGGCAGAGGTGACCCAAAGCTGACCATGGGGGTATTGCATCCCATGGGCATCGTGCTCAGTATAAAAGCTGAGGGACCAACGGGTCAGCCTCTTCCTTCAACAGCTGGTGTCTGAGGAGGACTCTGATACTGGTTTTGAATATATTGTATTTTTTCTTTTTTCCCTTATTAATATGATCAACTTTTATTTTTACTGTTAATATTTCATTACAGTAGTTTATTTTCGACCCATGAGCCACTGTCTGCCTTATTCTGTCTCCCTTCTCTTCTGGGAGGGCAGAGAGGTTAAAGAGAGCACCCGTCGTTCGTTCAGTGACCAGCCCAGCCCAAAGGACAGCAGGTTTTTACGCCACTCTCCCGCTCCCCACCGCGGTGCCAATTACGGGCGGGGACGGTGTCGGAGTTTCGTTCCGCTGCGGCCGCAGGAGCTGCTCCGGGGCGCGTTGTGGGACCCCCCGGCCGGAGCCCCGGCGGGCGGGTGCGGGCTCTGCCCTGCCGGGGAGGGCGAGGGCGGCAGCGGCCCCGGGCCGAGCGCTGCCCCGCAGTCGCTGGGCGGTTTCGGGACCGAGCCCGTGACCCGCCGTGGGGAGCAGGGGCGGCCCCGCCCGGCTCAGCTGCTCCTGGCTGGGGCCGGGCAGCCCCAAAATGTATGAAAAGTCAGGGGGTGGTGGTGCGGTGGTTAAAAAGTGTTAAAACCTGTAACTCTGTGTGTGACATACTGAAACAGAGAACAGGCTCTCATTTTTATATCTATTAAAAAATAAGATGCATTTCTGTATATAAAAGTTCAAAATAAAAACCTATCTCTATATGGATTCTATGCAATAAAGGAGTTTAGGCTATGAAAAGATTTTTTAAAGATTTATTCCCAAAGCTGACCCTTCTCCCTTCTCCTTTTCCCCCTTTTCCCATCCGGATTTGGGGCTGATTTCCCCAAAGCGGGGACTTTTCCCCATGGGGCCACACACAACGAGCAGGAGCTGCTGCCACAGTACAAAAATAAGCCAAACCCCTGACTCTGGGTCTGCATTGGTCTCCCCCCCCCACCTTATTTTGGGGGGAAAATATCCCAATTTGAGGCTCCCGGGAAAGCTAAATCCACCTGGATTTACATAGATGTAAAGGAGAAACAAAAAAAATGCCACATTTTCATGCAGGAAAGCAAAGATCACCAATTTGGGCGTTGCGGATAAGGTGCAACCCCCACCTCCCTCCCTGGCCCCCGGCAGACTCGTTGCTGTCGTTCCCCTGGCCCTGGTGCCCAGCATGGAGCGATGCAGCATCCCTGGGGCTTGTTCCGAGGCGAAAAACCCCTGTTCTGCAGGTTTTTGGTACAGAGGCTCTGGCTGCCGCTGCCTGGGCTGCGAGTGCGGACAGGGCTGGGAGTCCCGCAGGCCGGTAAGTGGTTCCGGTCCCCGTCTGGACTAAAGTGGGCTGAGAGCGGTCACCGCTCATCACCCTAATGAGCGCCGAGAGCGGGACAATTAAGCGGGTCCTGCCGGCCGGCGGCCGAAGGCCGTTCCTGAAGGTAGGGAGCGTCGCGTGCGGTGTGGCCACGCCCCCCGCCCCCGGCCACGCCCCCTGCCAGTCTCAGCCACGCCCTCCGTGGCCTCGCTGCCGGCCCGTCTAGGCCACTCCCCGTGGCCTTGCCCCCTGGCCCTCCCTGGCCCCGCCTCCTTCCCCGTCTTGGCCACGCGCCCTGGCCCCGCCTCACCCCACGCTCGCTGCTGCCCCCCACTCCGTGGGCCAAGCGCGGCACCGCGGCGCCAGGCCCGCACAGGCGGTTGCCGGGCGCCGTCCTCGGCGGCGGGGGAAGGCCAAAAAAAATCCTAATTTCGGGCTCCCGCGAAAGCCAAATCCACCTCGATCTGTGTAGCCGGAAATCAATTTGGGGAAAATACGACCCCCTCGGCCCCGCCTCCCGCCCGAGATGCAGTACCGGCTTCTNCCGTTCCCTCAGCCCCGCCTCCCAGCCCTCCCCTGAACCACCTCCCGCCCCGCCGCGCAGGTGCTGGCCCACACGCAGCCGCAGCCGCCGGTGCCACCGCCGAGCTGCGGGAGCCTTGCTCGACCTCGAAATGGCGGACCGC
>VXBH01008185.1:11238-50230 GCA_013400035.1 Rynchops niger
AGGGGGGGGGGAAAAGTACGGTGCAAATGTCCTCTGTGAGGATGCTCCAGTCCCTGCTCCCCTCCACCTCACCCCCACCAACGTCCCCTCCATGTCCCACACTCCACCCTGGCCTGTCCCCAAGGGCTGGGACCATCCCCACCTTCATGCCTGAGTCGGGGGGGGTCCCATCGTCCGGAGGTGACAACACGTGGTGAGTGCCACCGAGCTCCCTCCAACCGACTTTTGCCCCGCCGTGGGGACGCGTGGCTGCTCCCCGTCCCACCACAGAGATGCAGTCCTGCGCTTGTCCCAGCACGAGGTCACGGCCCCCATCCCTGCCCCACCATGTGCACCACGCCCTGTCCCAACACGGGCATGGGTCCCTTGCCCATCTCTGGGACACAAGAGCTGTTCACCATCCCATTGCAGGGACACGGGGACAGGTCCCTGTCCCCTCCTAGGGACACCATGGGCTGCGTTAGCTCCATGCGGGGTCTGGTCTGGCCTGGCCTGGCAAAACCTGGCAGATGGGGACCGCGGGATGGGTCCCCAACTCCCAGAGGGACCCAGGAGGATGCAGCATCCTCCCAAGGGACCAGTCCAGGTGATGCTCAGCTGGGGCTGGGGTGGCAAAGCTCAGCACAGCCGGGCTCCTTGGCACAGCCGGACTCCTTGGCACAGCTGGACTCCTTGGCACAGCCGGACTCCTGCTCGGCGCATTGGCCACGAGAGGGCTCCCCCAGTCCAGTCCATGCACGCCTGGACCGGACGGCGCAGGAGAAGATGCTCTGACGTCCCCGAGATGCTCCAGGGGCCACACACTTGTCCCCGTAGCCCCGAACTGGGAGGACAGAAGCTGAGGATGAAGGCCCAGGCTGGGGAGGGGGCTGCAGCACGTCCCCGCTGCTCGGGGTCCTTTGACGGTAAAACTGGTGGCAGATGGGGGACACCACGCGAGCATTGCTGCCAGCCCCCCTCGGCCCTGGCAGTGCTGGGAGAGGCCCAGCACCCCCTGCCCGCCGAGGGTCGCTTCCCTGGGGATCCCCCTTCTCCGCCAGCCAGGGACGATGGCGGGATGCAGGACGATGGACACTGCAACAATCCACCCTGGGAGGGGGGCGCAGTCCCCAGATCGGTGGGGCTGGAGGTGCCCCTCGCCCTGCAGAGACCCAGATCCGAGCTGCCTGTCCCAGATCCGAGCTCTGGCGTCCCCCTACGTGGCGCGGTACAAAACTGCACCCCGATTCAACACCTCCCGGCGAGCACGGGGGCCCGCATACGCAACCCAGGGTGCCGGGGTGGGTGAGGACACGCGCTGCTGGCTCTGCCCCACTTGCGGTGCTGGGGAGGGCCCAGGAGCACCTTGGGGTGCTGCATCCCCCGGGGGGGACACCCAGCCCCGGGCAGGGTCCTCTCTCCTGGTTTCAAGAGGGGTCAAGTTCATCTTATTAAAGCAATCACCGTCATCCGCTCGCTCTGTCCCCGGTGGCTACGGCCTCGCGGGAGATGGCGTCGGAGGATGGGGGGGGTGGGGGGGGGAAGGAAGATGCTAGAGGAGCCTCCGGCCACAGCAGGGAGCGGGGGGTGAGCACCCGGCTGAGACCGGGGGGGGTCTGCGCCAGGAGCCACCCCCATCTGTGCTGCCTCTGCAGCCGCAGTGTCCTCCCCTGCCAGGGCAAGGCCCGGAGCAAACGGCACCAACCCTCCCCACGCCGCAGCGAGCCCGTCGCAGCGGAGACATCGTTCCACCCCCCAAGGATTCTAGCCGGAGATTCGCTACCAGCCACGACGGAGATGCATCTCGGCAAGGAGCTATTTTGGGGCTGGTGTCTAGATACCAGCCCGTTGAGCGAGCCAGAAATATTCCAGATGCACAGACTGTTTCTGAATCTTGAGTTATTCAGGGCCTGCGGGGTCAGGAGGGCAAAAAACACGACTTCAGGTCGGCCCGGCTCTGGTCTGCAGCCCCACAGGGTCACGCAGCACCTACACCACTTGCCTAGGGCAGGGTCCTGCCCACTGGCACGGCTGCGTGTGCCGGGGAGGCTGGGGATCACGAGGTGGCCGCGGAGGGGTCGGACGTGCTCGGCACGAGGGCGACGCTCCTCGGGCAACTCCCCAGGACCACAAACACTACAAGAGCGGCAGGATCCAGTGCCCGGAGCCGCTCGATGGCCCAGGCTTCCGCTTCTCCCCATCACAAACTTCTCCAGCTCCTTTTTAGCTTCCTCCATCACAGCGCTCAGCACCTCCGCCCCGAAGAGGAGCTGCCCCGAAACGTGGCGCACAGGCTGGCTGGCTGCCGCCGCGTTCCTGCCTGTCCTTGAGCTCCTTCTCCTACTCCTGACTTGCCGGTTTCACGTTAGGGACCGTCCTCGCGCTCAGCTCTGACCCACGCTCCTCGCCCACCGCGGCCAGCTTTTAGCCGCACTGGCTGATGGTTGACCACAGCGCCCAAGGGAGAAGCCACAGTCTCCCATTTCCGCGCCGGCTGCCGAGATGCTCCTCCGACGAAGGCTGCGAGGTGGGCATCGGCTTTGGGGTTCCTCCGAGATGACTTGCAGAGCTTTCCCTCGTCCCGGTGAGATACGTCCCCCTGCACCTGAAAGGACGCGTGGGGAGCAACGGCTGGGGCAGGGCCGGGGGGACGCGTCTGTCTGCGCAGCTGCCGCTGACAGGGATAGAGTCAAATCTGCCCCTCTTTTTGCCAAAAACAGCAACGAGCCTCTAAGGGTGGGACCCTGCCAATCTCCAAAACCTGCGATGCGCAAAAAAAAAAAGATAATAGGAAATCCCTCATTATTAGTAAAAGCAAAGAAATAAGAAACCAACCCTTCTGCAGCCGCCTCGGTGTCTGTTCCGTTACATAATGGGAAACCCTTGAACCTAAAATATCTCCGCTCCTTTGGTTGCCGAAGCTGATGATTGACCATCTGGCTGCGATTTTTCAGCTATAATCTAACGAGGCAGATCTTGCTTTTCGGGTGCAGCCAAGGAAGAAAATCCTCAAGGACTTCCCAGGAACCTGGTCACGGCAGAGGCTGCGGCATGGGGGGCCTCCACGTTGAGCGGCAGCTTGCGCGAGCAGAGGGAGGCGGCGATTTTTCGGCTCTCGTGCTCATAAGGAAGCCGAGATGTTTCGGTCAGCTTTCGAGAGCAGAGGGAGACGTCAGATGGTCAGGAGGCAACGCGTGGGGAAATGGCCTCCTGAAGGGAGTTTTCTTTGGGGGATAAATCACAGGCGAGAGAAAGTAACACCCCAAATACGGGCTTCACAAGGCGGCTGAAAAACCCACGTCCTCATTTTCCACGCAAATAAATGAAGAACCCGAACTGAACTCTGACGACAAACCAGGACACGGGTTTTCCAGCTGGGAAACCCTCTGAAGGCTGACACAACCGCGTGGCACAGAAGCCGTCCGTCTGTCTCTTCCCTGTTCAAAACACTCCGGTCACGCACCCACACCCTCGAGCAACAGGCGCTTTCTACTCCAGTTGATGATGCTGGAAACCAGCGTGACTTCTTTCGGCTGTGTCACCCCCAGTTCCCGGCGGGAAACGAAGGTCTGGAGAGGGAGGGAGAAAAGGAGAGAGGGGGTGGGAAGCGTAGAGCCCGCTCTGGCTCTCCCCAGGGTCCCGCGGCGCACAGCATGGCTGGGACGGAGCAGGAGCAAAACAAGCCCTTGCGGTGCCACTCTTGAGTCAAGGCTCTTATTTGGCACGCGGAGATTTAAGGGAAATTCACCTTTTTGTCACCATGGAGAAATCCTGCAGGCAAACAGCTGAGAAACGGTCAGCATGAAGTAGGAGCGCTTCACGTAAACGCAGATCCCGGCTCCGTCTTGCCCGCTCCAGGAATTTTGCTATTCAGGCTCCAGCTGGAAACAAGATACAAATCAGCGCCGAGAAAAGAGGCAGTTCAGGGGAAAGCGGCGAGCATCTCCGAGCAGCCGCGGCTCCACACGTCTTACACAACGCTGTCAGCCCAAATGGCACTCCAGCGCGCTGATCAGCACCCAGAGCACGCCGGGGGGAACGGGGAGCGTCAGCGTTTCCAGCCACCGAGGGTTTGCCGAGCTCAACGCATCTGCAGCGGAGGCGATTCGAGCTTCGGGTGGACCAGGAGGAGCTGGGCTGAAACGGGTTAGACCGAACGGTGGCAGGGATTTGGGCCGACGCTTGTCGCGGCTTCGCAAACACAACAGGTAGCGGTGACCGCTCTCCCCTCGCGGGCTTCCTCCCGCCAGTTGTGCTACTGAGCTCGTTTGGGCTAATAAACGCACCTGGTGCTGGGAACATTTCGCCTGGGAAGGCTGGGTCTCATTCTGCTTTTAGGTAAACACAAAGACAGCAAAGCCGAAACCTTCCACTGGCCAACGTGAGACACCACTGACCCGATGGCTAACGGCCACGAGGAACCCTCAACAGCAGAGGCCAAGGATGTCGAGCAAAAAAACCCCAGACTTCCCAAGCCTGCACACAAACCAGATGCACGTCAAAAATCACTTTTAAAAATTCTTTAAGGGTTAACGAGCGCGGGTGCAGGCAGCTGGCCCCGGTCCCAACACACGGACACACTTCAGTTCCCCCCCCCCCGGCTACGCTGCACCAGCACTGAACCCTCCGAGTCAGGGGGGAAAAGAAACAAGAAAAGAGGAGCTGAGCCTCCAAGGCGGGCTTAGCAATGGGAGCCACGGGTGAGAGCAGCCCCGTGGCACCGGAGGCAACGGTCACAGGTGGATGGGAATAAGACGCTCGCAGCCCGGGGACGCCCACGCGCTGGGGGTGACGGGGCAGCTTGCGTGTCAAAGCGCGGCCCCATCAGCAGCTGCTGGTTTGTGAGAGGGACCCACGGGCTGGAGGCACAGCCCGGCGCCTCAACAGCCCCGGCCGACAACAGGGAGGGAAAGGATTTCTGCTAGCCCAGAAGAACAGCCAGTGGCCTGGAAATGGGATTGAAGGCTTCGGCGCGCTTTAACTTTGGCTGCGCAGCCGCCGGCTCCGGAGGGAGGGCGAGAATATCCTGGGGGAAGTGGGGGGAAAGCCAATTCCTTGAGTCTGTTACGACTAGACTGCATGAAAAAATTCCCAAACGCCCTTTAAGAAGCCATCTCCTGCTGGCCAGGACGCCGACTGCACTGCCTTGTAGGTCTTTTCCAGCTCAAAGGCTGTGTCATTCCAGGCGTGGGCCAACCTTGCCGCTGCTTTTTATTAGCAGCCCCCCCCCACCCCCCCAACCGCTTGAGTTCACATTTCTGTCACCGCTAAGCTTTAACCCACAGGCAGCCGAGACGGAGAGAGGCGTGACTCAAAAGCGAGGGCTGACTGCTTCTGGGATTGCGCGTGCGCGATAGGTGCAGCCTGTTTTACAGCTCAGCAGCTCGAATCCAGGTCGGCGGAATTTAATCGAGAATCCCCAGTGGGGCCATTTCACCTCGTCAGCGCAGCCGGAGCAGAGGCAGACGGCAGCCGCTCCACTCTCCGTCCCGCAGGCGCCGGACGTCGATCGCCTCTGCGCAGGGCACGGCACACCGGGACCCGCATCGCGCTGACCCCTGCCTGGAATTGCAAGCGAGACATTAAACCCTCGTTAGTTTATGTTAACCCGCAGGAGTTAGGGATTGGAGGTTGTCGAGTTAAATTGGCATCTGACAAAGAAAAGGCTCCGTTTTCCAGTCTTCCTGCACTTTTCTTCCTAGTCCTTCTTAAGAAGTTAAATTCATAACTACAAACCAGCAATTTATTAAATTAGCTCTGAAGTCTCTCAAGGTCTCGGCTCTCCTCTCCGGGATATCGGCAGCTCCACGGCACTCCGGGTCGCAGCGGTTTATGTAAAGATCTCCTTACCCCTGCACCGGCTACTGTCGTTTTTCTGGGATCTCCTTTCTTAGCAAGGATCTTCTCTTTCCTCACTGGCCCTCAAAATACGCATACAAATAGGAAATGCATGAAATCCCGGCATTGCAGAGGATCGCAACTTACTTTTTTGTGAACGACACAACGGGGTCATTACGCTGCTGCTCCAACCAGCCAGTCAGCAAGAAAAGGCGACGGGTGATAAGGAACCAGATTTCGGAGCCACCGATTAAAGCAGAATTTCATTTCCCAGCCCCGCGGCACACTCCTGAGCTCGCCCCTTCTCGTGACGGTCCAGCAACGACCTGCCCTCCCTCCCCCAGTACGTGGGGGAGAAACCTTCAGGGAGAGCGCGATCTAATAGACACGCTGCCAAAGGAAACCTCAGTTTTCCTGGAAATACCACGTTCCGAGTGAACCACGGTGTAAAGTTTTCCCGCTTGCCCTCCGCCTCATTACATACTTCTACCTTTTAGGGCAAAGGTGCTATTTTTATACCTACAGAGCAGCGCGGTCCCCAGTCTGCCCCACAGCACTGGGGGGTTATTGCAATACAGGCAGCCGCGAGGACTCCTCCTCGGAGGGGAGCGCCAGACACTGTGCGACATCCACCCGCGCCGGGGCCGATCACGCTCTGTGCGGAGGCAAATCGTCTACCCGTACCTCCCTCCCCGCGTTTCGTTTCACAAACTTCATTTTCTACTGGTTACCATCGCACCTCTCTTCTTGCTTTGGCAGTTTCTAACCGCCGCGGGGCTCCCGGCCATGCGTCCCCCCCAGCGCGCCGGCCCCTGGCAGGCTGCAGGTGCTGCCGCGTGATCTGGCTGCTGCCCAGCCACGCTACAAAAGTCCTCAATAATAGGTATTCTTACCCGTTTTCAACAGAAGCACTGCTGGCCCCCACCTTTTCACGGGACTGGAAATGTCCCGAACTTGCCTTTAGTTCGCTTGAAGCGACCCAGTACCTGCAGGAGGGCAGAAGAGAGATGTTTAATAAAAGGGATGAGGCTGCTCGCCATTTCCTCACCGAAAAGCCGTTTCGCTGTAGGAGGGGGAGCACGGCGCACCCAGCTCACGCCACGTCCATACCACCGGTAACCGCAGTTCCTGTCACGGAATCACAGAATCTTCACGGTTGGAAAGGACCTTTAAGATCATCGAGTCCAACCAAACACCCTACAACCTCTGCCACTAGAGCGTGCCCTGAAGTGCCACATCCAGACGTTCCTTAAACACCTCGAGGGACGGGGACTCAACCCCCTCCCTGGGCAGGCTGTTCCAGGGCCTGACCACTCTGTCAGTAAAGTCATTCCTCCTCATATCTCTCCTAAACCTCCCCTGCCGCAGCTTCAGACCATTCCCTCTGGTCCTGTCATTACTCACCTGGGAGCAGAGGCCAACCCCCACCTCTCTGCACCCTCCTCTCAGGGAGCTGTAGAGGGCAATGAGGTCTCCCCTCAGCCTCCTCTTCTCCAAGCTGAACATGCCCAGCTCCCTCAGCCTCTCCTCACACGACCTGCTCTCCAGACCCCTCACCAGCCTGGTAGCCCTCCTCTGGACACGCTCCAGCACCTCAATGTCCCTCTTGTACAGCGGGGCCCAGAACTGAACACAGCACTTGAGGTGAGGCCTCACCAGTGCCGAGCACAGAGGCACCATCGCTTCCCTGCTCCTGCTGGCCACGCTCTTCCTGAGACCAGCCAGAAACCTGTCTCCAAACCTTCATGGGCTATACCAAGCGCCTCCCCGTTCCGTTGTCACCTGCAAAATCCATTCGTACGTTTGAGAATGGCGGGTCGGGAAAAAAAAAAAATCCATGAAAATAATCAAAAGAGCAAAAAAAATTTCGACCAAGAGATCAAAATCTCTCTCGGTACAAGATATCAGGATATCCTGGTCCGAAGGCCAAGAGCACGGCTCCTTCTGCCCTCCGGACGGGCGATTCCCTGTTCTCCCTCCTGTGCTCCCACCACCCACGGCACTGCTCCTGCAAGAACAATCCCTCTTCTCTGGGCAAAAAATTTCTTGTGCGGCACCGTAACAAGGCGGTAGCTGATGTCCAGAACATTTCCGTTTACCACTTTTTCTTCTCCGAGTCACGTATCTACCTCACAAAACTTACCAGAGCAATCCAGCCCTGATTTTCAGAGCTCCTCACTGTCCGTTTCCACATCTCTTTCCACCTCATTTTAAGACCATTTATAACGCGTCTATAACATAAGGTATAACATCTTGCACATGTTTCCATAAGCAAAGTTATCTCTTTTTCTCGCGGAGGATATGGAAACTCTGCTCCCAGGGAAGCTCTGTGTTCATCTGCCACGCTGCCCGTGTGCCGGCCTCAAGCCCACAGAAATTCACCACGCGGCTGATGGCATCAAATTGACTTTTCAACAGCTCCCTCGAAGATCTTTTGAAACGTTAACAAGTGTCTTACCAAATACGGTTGACTAATCAGCCGCATTTTCCGATTCACGCTTCACACGCCAGATATAGGGCTCTGTCAGGGCTGGAGGGTCACCCTCAGGGCAGCGGACACTGGCTCCCTCCAAAGGGCCGGACCTCTTACGGAGGATGTAGAGTCTATAAAACATCCAACATACCCGCGAACAGGCCGTCCATCAGCGCTGGAAGCAATTAGTGAAACGCGGCGTTTTGCTGAACAAGCTCCACGGAAAGCCAATTCCCGTCCCGGTGCTCCTCGTCCTCCTCCAGCTGGATGGCAGCGGGTACGGCGCCTTCGGGGGTCTCTTTCCTCCATGAAAAACCACAGACAACCCAAAAACTTCTCTTGGTAACTTCAGATTTTCACAGCATTTTTCACCAGCGCACACCAGTGGGACTTAGTGCGGGCTCCGGTGTAATCCCTATCAATGCAAACACTCAAAAGAGAGAACGCAAGCAGGCGAAGGAGCTCTACAGTGCATTAACTCTTATTTTTTTGTACGTATGCAGTGACAAATCACTCAGTATTGTAATACCAGCTTCAGGGGGATAAAAAAGAAATTTTGCCGGCGGCAATATAAAGCAAGAGAGGAATTTTGTCTGCGAGCTTGGAGTCCTCACATTTAAATTCAGGTATCGTGGGTCAAATCTCCTCCCGTCCTTCCCTGCACAAAAAGTTCGGGGGAGTTAAGAGCCAAAGGCGAGGAGGTGGCTCCAAAACTGCTGATAACACACGCACATACGGACACCTGCTCATGCCATGTGTTACCAAAACCATTTTCTGTAAGGCTTTTAAAAAACTTTCCTGATAGCGATTTTCAGGTGATTTCAACTTTATGGAAAAAGATACAAAAAGCCTGGCAAACATTCATCAACGGGAACACTGAATTTCTGGGAATAAGAAACACTCAGAGAGGGATAAAAAAGTAACTCACTTAAGTCACGATACGTCGTTAAATAGAAGTTGGCACGTTGCTTTCCAACACTCACAACAAAGCTAAAACCTCTCACCGCCTCTTCGCTGACTGAAGAAATCTCATTCATCGCCAGCGACAGGGATCCCAACGTCCGTCTGAATGACGCACGGTGCGCTACCGGCAACGACACACAGCTCCGCGTCGCTTCAAACCAGAGGGCTCGGCCCCACGCCGCACCGTCCCTACAGGCGACGCCGGCTCGCAGCTCCTGCTCCTGGCTCGGCCAGGCTTCGCGTCCACCCGGAGGCGATCCAGGCCACGAGGCAGCGGAAGTCACAGACCCCAACAAGGGTGACGCGTGAAACCCCGGGGTGTAACACCGCAGTTCTGCTCCCAGGGAAGCAGCAGGCTCGGGTCCGCAAACGGGCGACACCTCCTTTGCCAAAGAGTAACCACGACACCCTGTTCAAGGAACAAAATAAAAGGGAGGAGGACGGCAAAATCTGAACTGTACGGAAACCGTTCCACAGCACTGACGAGCACTGAGCAGATGCCTCTAAATCCCCTTTCTAAGGCATTCTTCCCCAGATACCAACACGGAATTTCCACGACGCCGATAATGTCACGCTGTAGAAAACAAAATGTCATTTTCCAAGCAAGGATGAACTGATATTTGAAGTCTCCTCTGATACAGAGGAAATGAATGGCAAGGCCTGAAGGAACAGAAGGTCCCTTTGTGCCCCTGTAGAAAGGCGGGTTATGTCTGCTTACACCATTAACAGCGGATTGTGATTTTACTCGCACAAACGGATCGTTTTTTTCAGGCACCGTTTCACGGCAACTGCACAAGGTGCAAAGCAGAGCAGGTCGGATTCACAGGAATTAGGCATGCCGCGAACGCCCCGGGAGCAAGCTCCTTCTGAAAGCACCCTCGAAGCTGGCAAGTTATGCGCCCGGGATCAAGAATTCTTGAATCATTAACAAATCAAGCTACAAGAAGAATGGCTAAACTGCAGGCAGGAACACTTAATGCTATCACCATTAAACCCCTAATCTACGCTTCCAAGGGGAAAATCACTCTGCAGAAAGTATCTAATTTATACTTGCAATAGCCGGTACGAAATAAATCACGTTACCCTCACTTTATAGCAGAGGAAGCCAGGGTGGAGCTGTCGCCGGGCCACCCAGCAACCCAGAGGATCGGCTGGGATGAGGGCCAGGCGCGGGGCTGCTATCGGAGAGGTCCTCGAGCACCCGAGGCACCGGCGCGGGGCTGGCAGCTGTGACACGGGGCCCCTGGGAGACGCGCCCTGTCGGAGCGGCAGCTGGAGCCACCCCAAACACCCAGGGGCATCTCCTGCGGCAGCCTGTGTCCGCAGGGAGCAGCCGAAGCAAGCCTGGGGTGGCTGCGTCCGATCCCAGCTTCGACCTGGGGGTCTTCTACTCCTGGCCCGCGCCTGAGCACGAGGTCAAACACAGCCTTCACGTGACGGCTGCTCTTGGACAATTTCCCCAGAAACATCCCGCAAGCACAGCGCGCTGCGGCCGTAGCCTTCCTTTCCGCTTCTGGTTAAATGCCTGAAGCATGCAGAATTTCTTGCCACAAATCCCTTGTTAAACGAAGGTTTCTGCACTTTAAAACACTGAAGCACAGGCTTAGCTGGATGCCCGGAGCTGCCTGCATTGACTCACACGGAGATAATCGCGGGCTTAGAGATACCACCGAGGTTAAGCGTCCTCCTGGAGCAGCAGAGGCGGCGCGGCAGGAGCCCAGCCCCGCTGCACCCCCTCGCTTATCCTCGCACTTGAACCCGCGCCGCACGGCTCAACCCGGCGTTACCCTGCCTGGGCACGGAGCTGGCGACGGCGCCTGGGCTGCTCTGTGCTCCCTGCACGTTTCCCGGTCTGCGGAGGCTGCGGGATGCTCAGGTAACCAGAGAACTGAAAAAACACACCCGGCTGGATCCCGCCTCCGTCACCGGTTTCTGCCATCGCAGCCCCGGCCGAGGCTCAGGACACAAGGCTCTGTCGGCCGGAGCAGCACCCTCCTCGCCTCTACGGCTGCTTCTTCCCAAAACCCCTTCCTTTAACAAACAGCTTTTTATTGCAAGCCCACGCCACCGAATCCATCTCACTTCTCGCTTTACGCAGCCGCGGGACAGGGCAAACCCCCGAGTGCCTCCTCAGACGCACTCCCCACCCGAGGCCAAACTGGCGGCGCGGGGACAGCATGGGACACTCACAAAAGCCACCTTTTGTGACGGCAAAACAGACAGGCATTCAGCTGCCACTTTTAACAGGAGCTGGGCAGCCAGCTCCCGTACGTTCCTTCGAAAATCGCAGCTAAATTAGGCCAGCTAATGCTGCACAGTTCACTGGACAGTATCAGCATGCTCATTCATATGCATAAATGCAGATTTTTGTGTTTTCGTAAGTGGTGCCCTTCTCAAGGTCTGACTTCTGAAGTTTGTAGGTTTTTCTTTTTTTAATGCAATTGTTCTTGTCACCGAAGAGCAACTGGCACGCAGAAGGGCACAGTCAGTTTCTAACCAACTCTTTTATTACGCTCAACGAGGTCAACTATATCAAAATTCCAAGTTGCGGCTCTAAGACAAACCATGAAAATATGCCTCTGCCTCGCGCACATATTCCGAGGATACTCTATTGCTGGAAAAAAGCAGCCCTCTCACTCAGACTGGAGTAATCCCCTGGATTTCTTTTTCTTTTTTTTTTTTTTTTTTCTTTTTTCTTTTTCCAAACTGCATCCAAAACCAGAGAACGACAAGACAAACCCAAGTTACGTTCAGCGTTTTTTGTCCAAAAGTCTCTTCGGAACGTTTATTTCGGAATGGCCTACATTAAGCCAAAGCAGGAGAGCATTTTAAGTAATGCACGTATCGTTTCTTCAAAAGGCAAAATCAAGCCCGATACTTTGAAACTGAATACAGTCACAGACAGGAACATTTAGAGCTTTAACAGACATCCCCTACTAATAACAAACACTCAGTTTCAAAGAAAATGTGCACTTTATACACAATTAAAATCAAAACAAACCAATAGTAATAGAAACAGCTCCATTACTTTGCATTTTCAGAATGAACTTGGTGCCGGGATTGGAATATTCAAACACTCTGGTCGCTAAGGGCAGCATTTACCGGCGTGGACAAAAGCGCACAGGACTGACCTGAGACGGGAGGTTTAAGGGGGTAATAGTTTAAATCGTTAATCGGGAAAGGGCTGATACAAACAAGGGGCGAAGCAGCTGTCATGAAAACCGGTTTCGTTTTAAGCCATGAATAAGAAATCGCTGCAGACTGCGCAGAGAGCAAGCAGCGAGGGGAAAGGATTTTTCACCTCTTGCCATTCGGCTGCTGAAAGGCTGTTGCGAAGCCGCCGCAAAGGGTGAAGAGCAACACCACCCTTTGGGGAAGCTGAAAAACCCACCCCAGCCCAGAGTGGGATAACGGGCAGATTGTAGCCACGCATCCCGTTTATCTCCAGGCTCCAAAAGTCTCTCCCTAGTACCTTCAGGCAACATGTTTTCCACTCAGCTTCTCCATCACACTCCCAGCTTTCTGCTGGCAAAGCCTCTCTGCCCATCCTCAGGCGGCGTGCTCCTCTTCAGACCGCTGTTTCGCTCGAGGAGCGCTATTAATAACCTCCCTCTCACCCCACACGGCGTGGCCCGGCTCACCGGCGAGCTGTCCCTGCCCACGCGTCCCCTCAAGTTTTTAAAACCTGCTACGTACTTACTGTGTCACTTACTTGTACTTACTTGAAGACGTCACCCTGAAACTTTTCTGCATAAAATTCAGAGGTTGCTCCTTTCCCGGAGCAGCGGCCAGGAGTTACCGCTAAACAAAGGCCAAAAACCAAGTTTGTTTCTAAATATCTCTGCTGGAGAAGAAGTGGAGGAGCTCCCGCTTGACCTCGCGCAGAGGGTTGTGTCAGCTCCGGGCACGCTTACGCCGCTTGAAAGCGGAGCCCAGAGACAGCTGGGATCCGTGCCTGCAATACCTGGTGTCCCAGAGCGAAATCAGGCTGAAAACAATTCAGCAAAATACCTATTTTCAGCAAATGCTTGGGTAGAGGATAATTGCAAGCGTGTGCTCGTATCCCCTTAGTTTAAATTTAACATAAAGCCTACGCTTCGATGTTCTGGGGGACAGGAATGGAGCTGGGTTTACCTGTGTCCTCCACGGAGCCTCACTTCTCCATCCTGCTCCTCACCAGGCTGTAACGAGGGCACTAAGGACTGAGGTAGCCTCGAAACAGAACAGTCCCGCTTGAAACAGGCCCCAAAAATATATTAAAAAGCATGAAAACCTAAAAAAAAAAAAAAAAAAAAAAAAAGAGCGCGGAGCAAGGTCCTGAATTCATTATAAATAGTAGCAAAAAGCATACACATTTACCAGCATCTCGCAAACGTTCATGCGCATCCTTGCCAAAAAGACACTGCCAAAGGCAGTAAATACCGCATTCTCCTTTTTCTAATTATAAATTCAAGTTTAATGCCAAAACCACAGAATGCCAAATCTGATTGGTCTCTCAAGCAGAAATCTAAATCATACATATTGCTCTGGCTGAACTAAATTCCGCAGACATAATGGCAGGAAGAGGGCTCTGGAATAAGGCAATATCATTGATATTCAGGAAGGGCTTTGTGAAAACTCTTACAGACAGCTCGTGCGTCCCGCCTGGGAGGAGAGGAAGGTTATTCCTTGAGTGTAATGCACGGAGAAACGAAATTACCATGCCTCCATCTAACCAGATTACTATGGAAAAGACATAAATCTTCTCCAAAAGGTATCGTAACAACTTAATGCCCTTGGGGAGCAGGGCGTTATGTAACAACAGACCTCAAAAACATCCATTTCCACAGATAGCACATAAATATGTGGAATTACTGAATCCAGTAATTTCTATTTACTTTTTTTNTCTCTCTTCCCTCCTGTTGCCTAAAGCTTGCAGGGGGGTCCGAGCCCTCTCTGCGTTTCAGCTGGCCCTCTTTGAGCACAAGCGCACTCGCACACATGCCTTTCTCCTGGAAGTAATTTTCCCTGGGGCAAAAAAAACCAACCCCTGTAGCACGTCACAGCTATAGTATGACCCTTCCATTTTATAAGTAGCGCATCGTTTTTGTAAAAGACAGAGTCAAGAGCACCATTAACAGATGTTTTCCAATCTTTCACTGCTCTGCTGCTCAGTGAGCGGCACCCGTGGGCTGCCTGGGTAAGCGGAGACTCCTCGGGGCTGTCTGCACGATCAAGGCACTTTTGAAAGGCAGCATGGAAAAGTTTTATGTTTCAAACAAGAACAACGACGAAACTGCGGACCACAGTAATAAAACTAGCAAAATGCTAACAGCTACCCATTGCTTTCTCCTCGTTTATATAAAAAACTGCAACATCAGAGATCCAGTGTACAAGTACAAAAAATTGTGCATAATAAATGTACTGTAATACTGTACATACAGCATAAACCGTTCAATGAGAATGATTTAAATATAGCTATTTGTCTCCTGACTTGGAAGACAGAAGAATAAAGTTCTATAATCCTAGAATATGCGTATAAACCCTTTCTGAGAGGTTGAATCACTAGCCAACGGTATCCCTGAAAATAAGCAGAGTCAAATATTTACTTAATGGAAGCCATTATTCAAGGGGTTGCTGGTTATGATGAACTAGGAGAAAAAAACACAACATATAAACTCAGCCAACATTAAATCCAGACAGAGTTCTTCCCATCTCCCGACTTGCTACTGGCACTGCTTTTGTTGGAGCCTGCTTTGGATTTCTTCTCTCTGGAACTGCTGGGGTTGTTTTGGTTGTTGTAAGCCTGGATCGCGAGGTCCAGGCGCTCCTGAGCCACTTTAATTTCCCTCTGCAGATTTTCCAGGTCGGCAGGAATGTTTTCTTCGTTGCTTCCATACTGCTGTTCCTGAGCTATGTTGGCTTTGTTCTGTTTGTAGGCCATTTTGGCGTTGGACAGTTCTGTATATTGCATTTGCTCTGGCTTGACGGCGATGTTATAGCCAGGAGGAGCAGATGGTGTATTCCAAGTAAAAGGGTAGTTATAGGTACCGGAGTCCTCCAGCTCTTTTCTCTTGTTGTTCAACGTGTCCCGGATTGTGCCAAATCCCAAATGGATCATCTCCCAGACATTCAAAAGTAAACACATGCAGCTCACCCCGTACATTATTAGCAGGAAAATGGTCTTTTCGGTTGGCCTGGAAATGAAACAATCTATTTTGTGCGGGCACGGCTTCCTGCTGCACACAAATATGGGGCTGACCTCAAAGCCGTACAAAAAATACTGACCCACAAGAAAGCCGATTTCAAACGTAGTCCTTGCCAGAAGCTGCAGGACATAAATTTTCATGAGTCCATCCTCCCGGATTCGCCGCCTGCCATCATGCTTAGCTTTGGCAGGGGCCTGCTGCTCTTTATTCTCCCGTTCGCTCTCCAGCTCTATTTCTGGGTACATCATTGGGTCTTCCTCGTGGTCCTCCTCAGTTTCCTCTAAGCCACGGTGTTGTTTCCAGCGCATGGAAAAACTTTTGCTTCTGATTCTTCTGTCGGCTTCGCTGTGTTCCACCATCCGGGCGATTTTATGAATGGCATAGCCTAAATACATCACAGATGGAGTGGCAACAAGAATGATCTGGAAGACCCAAAACCTCACATGCGAAAGAGGAGCGAAAGCATCGTAACACACGTTCTCGCAGCCGGGCTGCTCCGTGTTGCACACAAACTTGCTTTGTTCATCATAATAAATGGACTCGCCTCCCACAGCAGTCAGAACAATCCGAAACACAATCAACACTGTCAGCCAGATTTTGCCAACAAAGGTTGAGTGATTGTGGATCTCCTCTAACAGACGGGTCAGAAAACTCCAACTCATGGTGGGCAAATAATTTTATCTAAAAAACAAACAAAACCGCCAAATATTTATGAGTTTACCAGCTTGAGCCTCAACGTTACAAACATTCAACCAAGAGAGTCAGAAGACTCCAGAATTTTACAACCAACACCCAACCACGTCCGTAGCATCACCTGTTATCGGGAAACTCCAGCTGCCAGAATTTGCTTGAAGACCCTACGTCTCCTCCGCAGGCTTTTGAGAAGTCTGCTACAAAAAAAAGCAGCAGTTAACTGCCATCTCACAAACAAAACGTGCTCCCAAAGCTGCTCCCCAGCAGAAGAGAAAGACGTGGCTGCTCTGTATTTCAAATGTTAATAAAAACATTTACAGTCGAGGCCGAAGTCTCCAAAACACAGTGGATCGAAAGCTAAGCTCCCGTGAAATTTTATGGCACTCTTGGCTACGTCCCACCGCTGAGAGGGAGATTTATCTGAACTGCAGGAAGGCGGCCAGGCCCTGTTAGAGCCTGAGGTGGCCACCTCAGCCTCGACCACAGCCCACGGAGAGAAACGGCTCTCTCCACGGGGCAAGGCCAGCTGACTTCAGGCAGAAATGAATCACCCAGCGCAAACCGAGAAGCAATCAACTGCTGTTATCTTTGATTTAAAGGCTGGGCAACCCGAGTGGCCTGAGCAGTGCGACCCTGCAAGTCTGGCCTAGAGACAGGGTTTGACCTAAGGAATGGATTTGGGTTCAGTCCCTTAGGGAGGCTAAAATTCTCCCTTCCAGGACCAGAAAAGACTTTAGTATGTATTTTGTAGTGGTTTTTTGGGGAAAAGTAAAGGGAAAACCTAGTTTAAAAAAGTTATCTGTCAAAAATTTTAGCAGAGATACTAGATAGAAATCAATACAGATTTGCAATCCTAATAGTAAAAAACCCCATCAGTGGAAACTCACAGCTGGCAACACCTTGCGGTATTAAAAAGAAGGAAACCTAGCGACATTACAGGCCCAGCTGGGGCTCTAAGAAATAAAACTGGCAAAATACTGAGCACAGAAAGAACTGTTTGACATGGTTACAGCACAGGGAATAAGACACCTTACAGTCCTCCGACGATGCCAAACATTAGTTTTTCAAACATTATTACCAGAAATTTTTGCATCACAACAATATTTGGTCAAAGACCCTAAAACCACACTTGGACAAGGCTCTGGCACTCCGGTCTTAAAAGTGATTTATTCTTAACCTGGAGAAATTCCAAGAGAGTGGAAGAAAACTAGTATTTGCAAGTATTGAACTTCTTCCACACAACTACGGAGCTGCTCACAGGCAAAATAATGGAATTTGAGGGGATGCAATCAATACAGAATTAAAGGATATAAATGTAATCCCCTTCTGGTGAAATTCAATGTTTCATTGAAAAGGCAACAGCACAGACACAATGCAGATGGGCTGTGCAGGACATTTGATTTATTACTTCATGACAGTGTGAGAAAAAAATAGTGCAAGGGAACATTAAAAAAGCCCACATTAAGTGGATTAAAAGTAACAAAGATCTTGACAAATGATTCCCACATTAGAACCGAGAGCAATTGTGTGTAATTACAGCAAGTTCTGCAAAGATCGGGAACAGGCCTGGCAGCGAGGCTGTGTTTTCCCCGGACTCGACCAGAAAATGGCTGCTGACAAAATCTGCAAACGGCACAGAAGTTTGCAGGCCGACAAATAAAGATGAGAGTTAGCAGTGATGCAGAAAAACACAGATTGCTCCAGAGGCTGAGTCCACTGAAACAAACCCACCGCTTTAACCAGGCTTAATGCAAAGACGTGCAGCTAAGAAAAAGAACAGCAGTGCTTTTGTTAAAGGGCAGGGCAGTGACTCTGGACATCAGTTACCAGGGAAGGGACCGAGGGTCCTAATGGCTGAGCATCTCAACGAGAGCTGGTGATGCAGCAGAGCTGATCAGTGCAATCCTTGGCTGTGTCACATGCAACCAGGAGTAAGGAGGGGGATCTTACCTCCTCGTTAGCAAGACAGCACTCAGTGCCTGTGTCTGCATCCTTCAGGAGTTGCTTAAACATCAGAGAGGGAATTTATTAGTCTGGAAACCAGCTGAAGAACGGGGAAGATGCCTAAAAGTGAGAGATTTAAAGAGTTCAATTTGTTTAGCTGGAAAACATGGGAAGAAAATGAAGGCTTACCGGTGAATCGTTTAATCTAGCAGCTGTCAACTGAGCATGCAATCAGTCCAAGGCTTACAATCCAAGACCTTTCTACACAACCACGCTACCATTATGACATAGGCAGAATTGGATGAAACTACATTTTTAACAGGAAAAAAGACCAGAGGGTTCCAGTCCCAGTGCAGCACCTTACTGCAGCAGGTGGCTTCACCCTCTGAACCCCCATTTCAGAAAGGCACCCAAGAACTGTTCTGCAGCCCGCACTCTGTATTAGCGAGACGACAGACAGCGCTTCAGACACCCGCACGTTCGGTATTTCCCAAGGGCTCACTCCGATTAGGAGTCAAAACAGGTGGTGGAGCGAGTCTGGGGGTACTATGCAGAGTACTGAAGAGCCCCCAGTACCCTGAACAGAAAAGGCAAGTGAACCCCACATCCAGAACTGGGCATTATGGAGACAAGAGCCGCAACACCCACACTCACACCAAGCTGCACCGCCAATCTCGTCACCAAGCACAGAGGTGTAACGGGACACACATGTTGCTGGCGGACATATGACCTATCAATTAAAAATGAGACAAAACCCAAATGAGTTTAAGAAGGGGTTAGTTTTCACTCACTGAAAGCATTAGGGCCAAACTCTTTTCTTAAAGTAAACGACTAAGTAAATTTGAAACTAATTACTGTTGCCCATGTAAATCTGGAGTAAAAGCAGGACCTAGCCTTTAAATTCTCAGATACTGTCAATGTTTATTTATGAGTGGTTAACAACAGAGAAGTTTGAAATTGGTGCTGGTTTCACTAAGAGAGGTGACACCAGATCTTTACTTTCAGACCAGCTGCTGCCTCAACATCTAATAAATTCTTTTGATGTATTTATCAGCCCTCTTCACGGTGTGTTTTCTACCCGCTGACCTCACGTCTGTGGTTGGCTCATATCGCATCTCGCCAGCCCTAAAGGGGAATGTGGGGGTGGATCACCCCTCGGCATCCCCGGCCATGGTGCAGAGCCCACGGAGAGCGGGAGACAGCCACTGGAGGGCACAAGGCATCTGGCCGACTTCAGAGCTCACTTCAGGAGAAAGACAGGATTCACGTCCTGGATTCCACCAGTTATATAAATGAACGGCGTGACAAACCTAGGTATAGACACTGACCGCACAGACGTGTACATTTAGGTTACCCACAGCCTTCAGACGCGGAAGAAAGCGTTATCAGATGTGTCCTTAATAACCAAGACTTCTGTCAATTAGAGAGTCCTGGCTAGGGAGATATGGAGTTGCTGAAGAGCTCTGATTCTCTTCAACAACAGTGTCATTTATTCTAAATTTAGTTTTAGTCCAGAGCAGAGCTAGTGACACAAATATGGGAGAATCCACCAGCAGGCAAAGAATTGCTATGTCTTTAAGGAAACAAACATCTTGATTGAAGCGAAATGACCTATCATTAAATCTTGCTCTCACTGGAAATGTTCAGCCCACCCAAGTTAAACATAATACGAAAGCAAAAAGTTCCAGGCAGAAGTATGGCATTTGAAATGGTGGTATTCTTCAGTTTCAGGAGATCAGCCAAGGTTAGAGGCTGCATGTTTCTGCCTTTCCAACACACGTACTGGCAGGACCCAGATATATTGCAGTAACCTTCATCTAACGTACACTTAGTGTCTCCCGGGTTTGTTGTTCTGGCAACATTTAACGCAATAATTTTCCATTGTTTGAAACAAAAGTCTATGGACACTGACACACATCTCAAAAAGGCAAAATGTCAGCAATTTCAGCTAATTTAAGTCATGCCAGAAAGTGTATTTGAGAGAGACTTTCATTCCTTGTATTTGTCATAAGTTCATTCCAGCACTTGCAGCGGAGGAGGCTCCCGAGAACCGGCAGGAGATAGGATGCAAATAACATGACGCTTATCTCTGACAGCAAGCTGGCTCCTGCGAATTAAAGTTTTGCAGGCACTGACATCCAGAGAGAATAAAGAAGAATTTGGAGCAGGTACATGGGAAAAAAAGACATTGGCTTTAGGTTAAGAGATTCACTGCAGGAAATCTCTGGAGTTATTTTAACCCAGCTATTGTTCACATACAGACAGTGAACAGCCTCAAGTATGGAGCTTCCCCTCTCCAACCCTTATGTGAGTCTGAATGTGAATTTAAACATGGGATTAATTTAATCTCATTTCAGCTTTCGCATCTAACCGTGATGGCCTCTCGCCAGTCAGGGAGGGAAGAACTGCACCTCGGAGGAGCAGTCAACTGTAGCAACCTTAAAATCCTGCCTTCGGATGAGACAGTTAAGTGTGGCAGGGAGGGTCAGCGGGACAGGAAGAACCGAGGCAGCTGGACGTGCAGATACTCTGGTGAAACGCTCCCAGCAATGCCTCAGACCCCTGAGACGCACGGCACCTGGAAGGCGGTGTGGTTTCCAACAGCCAAGTTTTAGGAACAGCCTCACTCCAGGCAGTCAAATCCCAAATGTCTTCAGAATGTACAACATCAGGACTCGTTTCACATCATTCCATCAACTACAGACAGTGGGACTGAGTGTGCCCTCAGCAAGTTTGTGGACGACACCAAGCCGAGGGGTGCAGCCCCTCACTGGAGGGAAAGGATGCCATCTAGAGGGATCCTGAGAAGCCAGAGGAGGGGGCCCATATGAAACTCATGAAGTTCAACAAGGCCAACTGCAAGGTCCCGCTTCTGGGTTGGGGCGATCCCCAACATCTGCACAGACTGGGAGGTGGGTGGATGGGGACCTGCAGAGCACTTGGAGATGCTGGAGGTTGAAGAACCAGACATGAGCTGGCAATGTGCGCTGGCAGCCCAGAAAGCCAACCAAAGCCTGGGCTGCATCAAAAGCAGCGTGGCCAGGGAGGGGATCCTCTGGAATCCTCAGCACAAAATAGACAAGGATGGACCTGTTGGAGCAGGGCCAGAGGCGGCCCCGGAGATGCTGGGAGGGCTGGAGCCCCTCTGCTGGGAGGACAGGCTGAGAGAGCTGGGGGGGGTCAGCCTGGAGAAGAGAAGGCTCCGCGGAGACCTTATTGCAGCCTTTCAGCGCTTAAAGGGGGCTTATAAGAAAAATGGTGACTTTTTACCAAGGCCTGTAGTGACAGGACAAGGGGCAATGGTTTTAAACTGACAGAGGGCAGGTTTAGACTGGACATTAGGAAGACATATTTTACCATGAGGGGGGTGAGCCCCTGGCCCAGGTTGCCCAGAGAAGCTGTGGCTGCCCCATCCCTGGAGGGGTTCAAGGCCAGGTTGGACGGGGCTTGGAGCAACCTGGGCTGGTGGGAGGTGTCCCTGCTCGTGGCCATGTTCCAGAGTGGAACAGGCAGCCGAAGCTCTCAGGTCTCTCTGAATTTCAGTAGTTCACCAGCACCTCGTCAGCCAAGGTTTGTCTTAACCAGCCTATGTAGGAGAAAGATTTTGTTGCCAAAAGGCAGTAATCAAGGGGAATATATTTACAGGAAGACTTTTTTTTCCCTTAAAATATGTCCTCCCATGTCATGCTAACGAAATTTGATTAATTTATTAATGATTTATTTGTTTTGTTTTTAAGCAGTTTAAAAAGACATGTGCTGAGCAGAAAAATAATTCAAGAATAAATGCATGGCAATTCTGCTGATAATCAAAAGAGGTTTCATGCTGCATGAAAGCAAAATTGGGCCCACAGGCTAATTAAAATAGGATTTGAATTAGGATGAATGAATAATCTCATTTACATTTAAATGTAAGAAATTGCATGATTTAGAATTATTTTTGAGGAACCACAGGGGTTCTCTCTTTTTTTTTTTTAACCTGAAAAATGAGTAAGATTTTATTGTTCCAAGAAAGGAGAAAGTTGTGGCCAGACCCAGTCCCGGAGAGGTACCAGCACACCACAAATCCTGTTGAGCATTATGCCAACGCCACCTGCCTTCCCAACAATTCCAGCATCCATCCTCCTAAGCGATGTGAGGGGAAGGATGCGGGGATCCTCCTGGGATAAGAGAATCCATTGCTATCACCCTTCCATCATTCGCCGAGGAAGTGGGTTCAATCACCACCAACTTCATTCCTATGTTTTTCAGAAGCATTTACAGCACTGTGCAACTGAAAAAGAGTAAGAAAACAACTCTACTGAGTGTTATTTTTTACTCTATATTATAGAATATTTGGGAATGAAAAGGCTGGGACTTTCTGGACAACACAGCGCTTTTTCAAGTAAATTCTTCGTCATCTGGCAAGTCTCACGTGGCAAAAAGCAGAAAATGCTTTTGAAAACGCCACAGCATCAATGTCAATTTGGAAACAATTTCTGAATGGTGCCTTCAAATCCCGGGCATGTTAACGAGGTTCTGCTGATCCCCACACCAATCCCCTCGAGTCTAAAAAACCCCTCGCTGAATTATGAGACCGCAGATCCTATGCGGGATATAAATAGAACACTAAAATAGATGTAAGAGGTAGAGATACAATAAGATTCTTGCACTGTCAAAAAAATAAAGATGTCAAATATGTGTCTTTTTGAAAATCAACATACACATACCCACCCAAGCATTCAGCTTAAAGATAAACTGGAATTCGCAGATAAGACGCAAACCTCCAGTAGCCTCAGCGTGCCCTCTAGGTAATGCTAACATGGAAAGCCAGTGACAATTTTAGCAACACTCCCCTGCAGTGACACAATTCAAATGAAATCGCTATGTGTTTCGTGCTGGCCAAAACTAGCATTTACTTTACCTACAGCAACCACAGTCTTCCTGAAAGCAGCATTTCCAGGGCAGACACCCCAAAGCACAGGAGACCCTGACTTTGGAAGAGCAGTGTCCATCGGGGCAGCCCGCGCACCCTGTGCTGCAGCACGAGGACATGATGAGGTTGATCTGAGAGCAGATGCCTGCAGTGACAATAGGCTTCATCAAAAATGGAGGCCGGGCTGTAGAGTCTCTGTTACCTCACGAAATTTTTTGAGAGCTGTTTTGGGGTCTGTGTCAGCCTGCTTCCCTTTTCAGTGTTCCTTCTGAGGTGTACCAGCTCGGAGACTGGTACAGCAAGCTCCCAAATTTGGCATCTCTGTAGCAACTCGGGAGAGAGTCATCAGATGCTTAGCAAACCTGAGCAAGCTGCTGAATCAGATCTGTCCGACAGACTTAAGGTATCAAGAAACAGAAGCAAGCCCCAGACGATGCCTGCACTCTGGTGATGTGAAATGTAATAATGGAGAAAACAAAGCGGTCAGCAGATCACACGGCGAGACGTGGTGTGCTCTTTCAACAGTCTTTGCAATGAAACACTTGATCCTCAGGGCAATAAACCACAGTCAAACCCGCACGGCATCGCACCAAACCTTGGTCATACCAGCACAGTACCGGGACTGAAGCTTGCCAAGTGAGCAACTCCCCCTTCACACAGCTTGGGGATTAGGAATAACCCCACCAGTGAAGAGCTGCTACACTGGAGCTCAGAAACAACCCGGGAGTTAACTCTGCCCGAGCTCCCCAGAGCATTCCCTCTCTCATCTCACCCACCTCCTTTTCTAGTAACACACACTTCAAAACATTTCTCTACAATACAGTTTAACCCTACCAAGCCCACATGGTTTTGAGTAGCTCCTATACGAACTGGCCTCATACAGCGTTGGCAGGTCCAGCGTGACTTACCGACCCGAGTTCTGCCCCGCTTTTGGCCTCAGCGTTGCTGCACTTGTTCCTCGCTACGTAGAAGCTGGTAACATACAGCAAAACTCTTGCCCTGTGTAATTTAGTTGGATGTTGAAAACAAAAAATTACAGGGTAGGTGTGCCCAGGTGGCCAAGAAGGCCAACAGCATCCCGGCCTGTATCAGGAACAGCGTGGTGAGCCGGACTAGGGCAGTGATCATCCCCCTGTACTCGGCACTGGGGAGGCCCCACCTCGAGTCCTGCGTTCAGTTTTGGGCCCCTCACTACACGAAGGACATTGAGGTGTTGGAGCGTGTCCAGAGGAGGGCTACAAAGCTGGTGAGGGGTCTGGAGGACAAACCTCATGAGGAACAACTGAGGGAGCTGGGGTGGTTCAGCCTGGAGAAGAGGAGGCTGAGGGGAGACCTTCTCACCCTCTACAACTGCCTGAAAGGAGGGTGTAGAGAGGTGGGGGCTGACCTCTTCTCCTTGGTGACAGGTGATAGGACGAGAGGAAATGGGTTCAATTATGTCCGGGGAGGTTTAGATTGGATATTAGGAAACATTTTTTCACTGAAAGGGTCACTAAACATTGGAATGGGCTGCCCAGGGAGGTGGTGGATTCACCATCCCTGGAGGTGTTTAAAAAAAGGGTGGATGGGGTACTTAGGGACATGGTTTAGAAGTGGCTTTTGTCAGGGTAGGTCAATGGTTGGACTTTATGATCTTAAAGGTCCCTTCCAACCTCAGCGATTTTATGATTCTATGATTCTAAAGGGCAATATTTATTTTTTTTTTTTTTCCCCCAAAGAGTTTGAATCCGAAGCTCAAGCTATACTAGAGAAAACACCCAAGACTGCTGTTTTGAGATCAAGGCCAAGTGTTTAAACCAAAACCTGAGCTCTTGGATTGCCAGCCCAGGCTGTCTGCAGACAACATGGCCAGGGAATGGTATTCATACCCTTAAAAATCATAAGATCAGGACGATACCCTCAAGAAAGACTGTTCCTACCAACAGAAATGACCATGAGACTGCAAGAGTGTGGTCTCAATACGGATTCAGGTCCACAAAACGCTCCCGCCTGTGAGCTGTCAGTTCCCTTTCTTCCACACCAAGCGGATCCTGCAGGCTTTTCCACGAGATGATCATATATATACAGCACTCATCTCCCAAACACCAAGAACTTCTTTCTAGAAGCTGCTCCCAAACTTGATACCCACTTGGTAAGATACCACACGCTCCCCAGCTCAGGGCTACTAAACCCTGGTTCAGACGCACAAAGCATTACCGCTTGCCAAAATATTCAGAGATCAAACACACCAAATGCCCAACAAGTCCGATGCTGTGACAGCTTCTTTGTAACTGTCACAACCACACATTTACTTCAGTCATTTATATTTCGAACATGCTTAACCTCTAGCTTCCCTTGTACCCATATGCATTACCCTAGGAAATGTATATTATTCCACCAACCGGCAGTTTAAACCACCATATTCTATCTCCCAAAGCTATCTCTAGAGCAGGCTGGCAGGTCCATGTCCAGACAGGTTTTAAATACTAGAGGAGGATGGAGACTCCATAAGCTCTCTGGGCAACCTGTTCCTACAGCTGACCACGCTCACAGAAAAAAAAAAAAAAAGCTTTTCTTATGTTTAAGTGGAATTTCCTGTGTTTCAATCTGTGCCCATCACCATTCCCCTAAGTACCACTAAGGACAGTCTGGGACAACAGCTGCAAAGAAATTTTTACTCTAAGAACGAGAAGGGACAAGTTACAGGGACTTGAAATACACTGGCAAGTGATACTGCGACCTAAGATCCTTCCCATTCACACTGCACCATGACTGCCCAAAAAAGCAGGGGCTGCTGCTGTGCAGTCACCCCCAACACGCCCTGTGCAATTCCACTAGCATCAGCATGATATAAACACGTTACATCATTAAAATATTTAAAAAATTGTACTGCTCACTATTGCACCTGTGTTCTCAGCAGTTACTTTAACAAATACAGGCAATGGCAGGGTAAAGATGGAAAAAACGCAGTAGGGATGATGACAAAAGGCAGGTACCAAGCGACCAACACCACTCCAAAGTGACAGAGCACGACAGACAGCAGGGCTGCGGTTACTGCACACACCTACCAACAAATCCCACAGATTCAGCTCATTTCAAGATGCGCTGGCCGGCTTGTGAACAGCTGAGGAAAGGAACTGCAGGATGGCGTCCCGCTTCAAACTCCGCAACAGGCCTGCGCGGGCAGGCCCAGCACTGTCACGCAGGGCTGCAGCCAGGGTGGAGGGGAAGAGCAGAGCCCAGGCAAAGCAAAACAGCTTGTGCACCCAAAGGAAACAGGAGCACCATTGCCTACCTGACACTTCAGACCTGAGGACAGACACTTCTGCATCGAGACCCAGAAGAGGAGCAAGAAAAGAAGGAAAAATCCTGTTTTCCCAGACGGACCAAAAAGGTCTCTGGTCCAAATTGAGGAACACACAAGTATCGTTGTGTGTTACAGCCACAGCAAAGGCACGAAGGGACACATGCTGCTGGAGAGCAACAGCCTTTGCATGGGCCAGAGCATTCAGCACTTACCTGGGTGCCTCCATCTCTCTTGCAGCGAGGTCTGGGGAAGGGCATCTTCACTCACATACCGTTTCAGTCAGGCATCAAAGAGATTTCTCTGTCTTGACATGATTAGTGATTCGAATAACCACAACACCCCTTTAACTACTCCTAATTCCACTGCAGCCAACAGCACCACAGCATTTCCCCGTCGGGCTCCTCCTATATGCTCAGAGGGATGAGTGTCAAAAGAAAATGACACTCTCAAGGCAGCTGACCCAAATATCACTCTCATGGCCATTTCGGGAAAGGAGAGAGAAGCCAGAAGAGAGCAATTCTGTTGGCTCCGGTACGTCAAAAGGCTCTCACTTGGCTGAGCTGGGTACAATCGAATGGGGATGAACACCTAATTCATCCACCACCATATTATAACAGTCAAAAGAAACTACGATAGCGTTTGCTTCATAGATAAGTCTCAAAAACTAGTATGAATGGCTTGTAAGTAAAATAGATACCACATACACAGTCTGCCACAATGTCCCCAGTCACCCATTCTGTAACATCTAAGGATGGCAGTTGTTTCACTGTGACCCAAATTAAAATAAAGATTTTTCTTTCCCAGCTCTGTCATCTGATGAGGCATGAGATGCTGCCTCACCCTACAATTGTACCAAACTCATCCAATGTTTTCTTCAACTGCAGCTTTGTGACTGATCTCTACAGAGAAGGATGTTCAGCAGGCAGACAAGGCCATTGCAGTGAACGCTGCAAACCCTCACCACCAACTGCTTTACAAGACATCCAGCACTTGGAAGAGCTCTGCTAAACCTGGTCAGGACTTTCCACCCGCTGAGCTATGGAGGACCAGAAAGCTTTGCAGACTCTTGTGATGTTACACAACTGTACGCCTCCTTAGGTGGGGAGCACTACGCTCAGAAGGATGGTAGCCAGCCACACCAGAGGGCCACCTTCTCACTGTCGCTTACCTGTACACCACAACAACCTATGGGTATGGTGTTGGGAACACCTACAGCCAAGGACAGAATGACAGTGCCTCACCAGCCCATCAAAACCAGTCTCTACAGCGACGTGGTGCCCAGTGCAGGCACGGACATACGCTGCACGGATGCTCCTTCCAGAGCGCCCTGTGTAGAGCCAGGGGTCCACTACAAGAAGAGAGCAGCAAACACACCAGCTCACCAGGCAAGCTCGCTTGCTCTCCTGCCAAATGCTGGCCTGCTGCTTCAGCTTCTCTCAAGTGCTACTAAACTGCAGAAATAAAGGAAGAGTTTCGTTTCAGTAAATCGGTTTTAAGTACAATTTGTTTTGAGAAAAGAAGTGCAGTAAATCAGAGCAGACTGCTGTACTGGCATTAAGATTTTACTCCAGCTTGAGTTCAGCAGGAGTCTTAACAGCTTTATTTTGCCAAAGATAAAATTTAGAATATAAATATGCACATAAATTCACTATGTAAATTATCTGTTGAAAAAAAAATAGTTCCTATAGTGAAATAAGAAAACAAAAATTGTTGCTCTCTAAAAGATTTGAATACTTTTCTAGACCCCCTTGGGAAGGGACCTGAAGCACTCGCTGATTGAACTCCCTAAGCTCCACCACATCAGCTGGGAGAACATGCATATCAGCTGGGTTTTTTTCTTTCTGAAAATAGCCACAAATAACTTCTACTTTTTAAGAGGAAGCTAGAAGTCCTTTTCCCACCATGCCTCATGCCACAGAGAAAGGCGTACTTCACCAAGCACAAAGTAGCAGGCGGGTCACTTTTTGCCACTTGACTGCTTTACATGGCCATGTACTTTATCAGACTGCTTATCAACATAGATTATGAAAATTAGCAGCAATTTTAAGGCAAGTTAGCCTCCCAAATGCATGGAAACTGCTCAAGTCAGGCATTTGACTTGACATGAGAGTGCAAATGGGATGAGGCTATGCTATGTACTGCTTTTTGGTCCTGCTGGAGATGGAGAAAAGCACATCGAGACACTACGGGCACAACTGTGGGCAACACAACAGTGCCAAGCTTCTCCCAGTTTATGTCAAGCTTGCAAGATTTTAGGGGGGGGTGTGTGTCACATCTTGATACAACCTTGTTAGTCACTGAGTGAACTTCGTGCTTGTTCTGTACAGGTTCTCTTCAACCTCCAACCAGGAGGACAGCAGGTCACCACCGTTTAGCAATACCACGGAGAAATCACAACTTGCTCTCTCAACACAAAGCATGTGTCAGCGTAAACAGGATTATAGAGCACTGGCCAAGTCAGTGGTCTGGCCTTAGAAGATCTTACTTAGAAAAGTATCTAGAATACTGAAGACTGTAAAAAAGCTTACTTTTCTTATAACTGAAGAAAAAAATAAGAGCATGTAACAACAGAACCTACATCAAAAAGAGAATCTCCTTGTGGCCTCTGCAGTCTTGGGACAACCCAGTTCACTCCCAAGCCTGGGTAAGGCCACACTGCAAGTTTGGATACGAGTAATTTCCCATCTGCATTACCAGAATAAAACATTCACAGGAAAACAGGAAGCAGTGACAAAAAACGTTCACACACCAGATCGCTTTAGTGATGAACGCAAACACAGCCTTATCATTCCACCTAGCACATATTCAAAGATCTATCACCAGCTACACCAGCTATCGCTCTAGAAGTTCTCGGAAGGGTTAAATCCCTGTTATGCACAAGGGGCCCAACCATTTTCTAACAGAGAGGCGAGTACGCCTGCTTGCAAAAATATTCTTAATACAAAGGATACTTAAGTATCTGCTGTATCACGTCTCCTCGTTCACTGAAAGCAAAGGGGGATTAGCTGCAAGCAAGGTTAATTCCTAATAAGAAAACACTGATTATTTGGTGGATTCTCTCCCTAAGGCAACCCATACCTATTCTGCCACGTTCACAGAATCACAGAGTGGTTTGGGTGGGAAGGGACCTTGAAGATCACCCAGTGCCCCCCCCTGCCCTGGGCAGGGACACCTCCCACCAGCCCAGGTTGCTCCAAGCCCCGTCCAACCTGGCCTTGAACCCCTCCAGGGATGGGGCAGCCACAGCTTCTCTGGGCAACCTGGGCCAGGGGCTCACCGCCCTGGCAGTCACTAATTTCTTCCTAATATCTCATCTAAATCTCCCCTCTGTCAGTTTAAAACCATTGCCCCGTGTCCTGTCACTACAGGCCCCAGTAAAAAAAATTCTCTCTTGTAAGTCCCCTTAAGTACTGAAAGGCTGCGATAAGGTCTCCCCAGAGCTTCTCTTCTCCAGGCTGGACATCTCTCAGCCTCTCTCCACAGTGGAGCCGTTCCAGCCCTCCGACCGTTTCTGTAGCCTCCTCTGGTCTCACTCTAACAGGTCCATGTCTGTCTTGTGCCGAGGCCCCAGAGCTGGAGGCAGCACTGCAGGGGGGTCTCACCAGAGTGGAGCAGGGGGGCAGAACCCCCTCTCTCACCCTGCTGCCATCTATCCTATGACTAAAATAGTTTCTCCCCATCACTTTGTTACCACTTCAGATACCCACCGGCAAGCTGAGGTAGCCTCCCTGCAGAAAGCCACCACCAGAAACAGGTTTATTTCTTAATGCTACTAACAGAGATGACAACGCCACGCAGGAAAAATTAAGTGACTTCTTTACACACCTAGTCACAGAAGTAGAGACAGAGCCAGCCACTCGCTAGCCCCATTCCTCCAGGGACTCTCTGGGAAACTGGCTCACACCGAAGTGACGGGAGAGGAGGTTATGAACAGCCAAAAGGAAGAGTATCGGGCTGGGAGGACTGGGCGGCATTCACCTGAGGTTAACAGAGCTCAGAGCTGGAATGGAACAGCCAACCTAGTCACAGCCTTCCTTAAATTCACCCTGGTACATGGAGGTAAGTGTCATGCCAGCTCTGCAAGACAAGGGTGACGATGAAAATCCTGGCAAACTGCAGGCCTCAAAACCCAACACTCGAACAAGACTAACTAGACAATATTATACAGACCAGAACCAGTGGACAACTGATATATCTGTATAAACATGATAGATCAGGGGGAAAGTCAGTGTGGCTTCTGTAAAGGGACTTCCAGCCTCACAAAAGGCACCAGACTACCTGGATTTTTAAGATCTGCGAGTCTCTCTCATCAAAGGCTTCTTGCAGGGACACCAAAAGGCCAAACCAGAAAAGGGACTGTCCCTCCATGGACAAACAACTGGGTGAAAGAAAACAAAGAGCAGGAGTAAACGGTCAGTTCCTGCACAGGAGGGAGGTCCCAGCGGAGTTTCACAGGGAGAGAGGCTGGGAGCCGTGCTGGACCAAGGACACTGAGTAAAACACAACAGTGAGGAGTGTGGGGCGTGACCAGCGATCCTGATGGTCATATTCTATGCAAGGAAGATAAGCAACCACAAAGAATGGCAGAAGGACCTTATGGCTCTAATTAAGTTGGAAATGAAATGGCAGATTCCATATAAAGTGATGCAAACACCGAATAAAAAAATAGATCTCAGTTTCACACTAAAAAAAGACGTGCCCTGAGATGGCCTCTGCAGGCAGGAGACCCTGGGGCTGACAGGCTGCTCCATGAAAGCTCCGGCACCACTCAGCGCGGTCCAGGAAGCCAACAGCATTTTACCAGTGCTAGAGAAGGACAAGCACATGAAAAGCGGACATTGCTGTGTCACCTTGAGCGCCTGTGGTTCACCCACATCCCGGCCACGGCATACGGCTCTGGTCACTCTCACCATCGCCCCCAAGGAAAAGGAGAAGAGGAGAAACAGCTTCAGAGAAGAGGTTTGGACTGGCTGGAGAAGGAACAGTGAAAAAACAAGAAGGCTGAGGGGGAAGGGGGTAGGAAGCTGTAAAATCTGGAATAGCCCAGAGGAGGAAAGCCCCTTAAAAACCGAAAAAAAAAGAGAATGCTTCAACACAACGGGTAAGTCTTGAGACAGAAAGCAGTCAAAATGCTGAGAGGGGTTTCAGACATGCTTCTCCTGTGCTTTCCCTGTCACATCCACTTGGGCCAGTGTCAGAAACAGGATTCCGGACCAGGAGGACGTTCAGTCTGATCCAGTGGGGCTGTTCTGAAGGAGCCAGGAGCGAGTGTCTGCCCAAGAGGCTGTGGGAAGAGCTTGTTAATGAGTCAGATAAAAGGCAAAAAAATTGGTACTTCAGGTTATTAATCATTGATAAGTTACAGGCGATTGGTATTCAGTATTTACTTGTCGGACAAATATCACACAATCGGCACACACTTGAAGGGCAGCACTGATTTATTTCTGTCAATATCTCTCCAGCACAGTCCTCCAGGGGACAGGATTTTGCAGCCACCCAGATCAATAAGGTTTTGCTACAGACTGCAAAGAGAGCAAGGGCAGGCTGAGGAATACAAATCAAGCTGGATATTGCCACAGAGGTGAACATTTCAAGTAAACAGTCCGGAAGGAGCAAAGACTTCACACGAACCAGGGAATAAAGAAGGTCGTTTCCATATGGCTGTATGGAAGATCTCCATGTACTTTCTCCCAAATGCTTCAATTTTATTTTACTTTTTAATATCCCAGGAATCACAGTTTCCACGATGAAAATTCTTCTTTTAAAATTAGTTTAACTTCATATTTGAATGTCAGCTAAGCAACTTCTGTAAATCAATGTCTGCTTAAATTAAAACGTAGTCAATTCTCAACCAAAAAAATGTTTATCATGAAAATCAGGAGATTTTTAGTAAAATCTGGAGGAGATGCTGCACACAAGACAGCACACCTGCAAGATACGCATGTGAAGAACCTTAATTATTTTTAAATCATTTAGAAATGTATTATCCCCCATGTGCACAACCTCCCACCCAGTCCCTTGCCTGCCCACAGACGTTTCTCTTGCCTCACACCCACGAATTACGCAGCATCACTTGTCAGCTGTGCCCCTGGATCCGTACCAGACCAGACCTCCAGGTGTTAACAAGGAGTCAGACACTCACCCTCACGGTAGCATGGAAACCATCTACACACAAGAAACACATCACCCTTCCAGGCTCTCTGTAATTTTAAGCACGAAGAGAGATACAGAACTTTACAGACGACGACTTGTTATACCCGCGTCTGGCACGGCTGCACCACTCACGACTGCCTGACGCTGGGGTGTCACCGCCAGCAGGAGTCGATACCCTCCGATGCCACAAGTACCATCATTCATCCTGAAAGCTGCATATTGCCAAAACGCACCACACCTAGAGGCAGGTTTAGACCCAGAAGTCATTTTTCCACATTCCTTCACCAGTTTAGCTCAATCAGAAAAGCAAAGTGGAAACAACTGGCTGTGTTTTTGGGGAGGGCTTTGGGGATCTGTAGAAGAGAGGAAGCACTGTGCACAACTACCTACCAGGCAAATAATCCAACCCCAGGAAAGCAGATTAACAGCCGAGAGGAACACCGCAACGGGTGTTCAAAGGAAAAATACTAAAATGCAATTGTCGGCCACCTCTCCAGCACCACTGAATGTGACATTCGTACTAAAAGGAACGGCAGGCACAATGTGCGGGTCATCCATATGTATGCCTTCTTTCCCTACTTCGACAGTATCTTAAACGAGGTCAGGCACACATACTCAGAATTCTTTTCTGACAAATTTGTAACTAAAAAGGTGGAACTAATATCTGTAAGAGCCGAAAGCTGGTATCATGTCCTTATTTAGGCAAAAAAGCTGGCTGACTCCAATGATTTTCATCTAAGCAAGGTAATAGGGAGAAATCCTTCGCTCCTGTGTAAAAATGTAAATCCCAGGTCAGTGAGTCATTTCAGCACATGTCTGATGTCAAGCTTGAAAGAAATCCTGCCAATAACTGGGCCGCTTGCATATTTACAGTTAGGCATGGGCTTAAGTACCTGGATGATCTGGAAATACCCCTTAGCCCCCGGAAAAGAGACTAAAACAGGCTGGTTCGTGAATTAATCACAGTGGTATGAACCGAACTGCTAATATTAAACTAGGGGGGGGTTGTATGCGTGCGTGTGTGTGTGTGTGTTGAAGCATCTGTTCAAGTTTAGGCATATAAAACATTTTTCAGCCCAATGACTCCACAGGGAAATGCCTCATACATCAGCTCATCTGACTCAATTTTTCCATCACATTTCCCTTAATACAGTTCTGTCCATAAATACACTATTCGTTTTTTTCCAAAAATAGCTTTTTATTTATAGAGTTAGAAAACCCTGTAAGTTCTGTTATTACTTAAAGCCCTGGGTTCTACTTTGAAATGTAATCATTGAGGAATTACTAGCCAACACCGAGGTACGAAACTAAGTTATCTGCGTTTGCTACCATATTCACCGTTCTCAGTATTTCCTTCACCAGAAAATATCCCGTAACACCCTAACTGCCCAGCCATACACTGCTGCATGTCAATTTAGCTCACAGCACATCAGGGAACTTTCACCTTAAACCTTCGTTTTACACAAACAAAGAGCCAAGTTTTTAAAAATCCCAACCAGATCTTCCAGACGGTTCACAATTGGGGGAGAACAGTGCGTCACTACCCAAACAGTGATAACGATTCATATTTATGGTATGAGGAGGTCAGGAATCTAACATTGCCTTCTTCCTCTCCAAGGAGCACTTTGAAGATAAATTCATTTTTGTGTCTTTTAACAGAAAGCAAACGGCCTTCCAAAACGGTGACGAAGAATGCCCAATGAAGAGATAATTTGCATTTTTGAAGTACGGGGTTTTTTTCAGAGGCAGAATTTAGACATTGAGCAACACCAAACACAGCAAGCGAAACATGATTTAATAGAATTTGACCATTAATAACCACAATTCCAGTCAAAAGAAAGCGTAGCACGTTATTACACGGCACGAGTGCAGGACAGTGGAATTCCACTCCCACTGCTCATGGGAAGCGCAAAGACCAGCTGGAAAGGTCTGCAATAAAATATTCATTCACAAAACAGGGCAAAGGGGATTGTTTCCCTGCACAGAGGCGGCAGCGCAGCCGCCCTCAAGGGGCTGACTGGGCTGAGGTCCAGGGACCCGTTTTTGGAGGCGCATCTGTGATTCAGGGAATCTTCCCATGCGCTGGGCAGGGATGCTCGGAGGGATCGTGTGTCTCCATACAGGTCAGCTGCGTTAAAGCAGAGCAAGTATAAGAAGGAGGGAACATTAATGGAACTTTTTTCACTGGAATAATTTGCTTCCTATTAAGCAGACTAAAATAAACAAATCTGGAGCACAAACTCCATAAAACATTTTGTTGAGTGGCAGCCCGAAAAACAAAAGCTGGAAATGGAGTGGGATGAAAGGATCACCTTCCTCCTAATGAGGCAGCAGCGCCCATCCTCTCGGACCACAGAGCGGCCAGACAACAAAGGGGTCCATTATCTGCCCAGGATTTCACTCCAACTGTTTAACAATCATTACCCGCTGTCCGAGTTTGTGCCGCTATCCAGGGAATCCTGGCTGAGCAATAAGGCTAAGGCATAAAATCGGTACCTGCTGCCAATTCACTTTGTGCTGCCCATGTTTAAAAACAGCAATGGTGAAAATCTGAGGTAGTGTTAGGAAAGAGCCACAAATTGCCTCCCTTTTCCCAGCTCAATGCTAATAGTGAGGCTACAGACGGATTCCCTAACTTTTTCCCCTCAGCCCCGCAGCCCCTCGCAGGTACAAATAACGACAAGGGGAACGCTGGCAAATCACCAAAACTCAACCTGATGAGCACGGTCTGCCTGGGCTCCCCCGTTCCCGGCTCGTACGTTCCCCGCTGTGCTTCAGCAGCTCTCGGTCGAAAGCTCACTGCGATATAACAAGTCCTCACTGGCCAGCGTCGCAGCTCGGTCATAAAAGAAGCATCAGTCACACTGCAAGGGCCTGCTGCCTCCAGCTGCCCCAACACACACACCGGAGGCACAGGAGGAAACAGTTAGTAACCAAGAGTAACCCAGTCTGTAACGTACCAGGTTGCTTTGTTGGTCCCGCGTGGCTGAGCTACACCTACCTACAGTGGCAGAACTGCAACTACACGGATCTCCTCCTTTGCTTGGCAAAAAGTGATGTTTTAGGAGAGTTTGGGGCTTTTTTGGATTCACAGAAGTTGCTGGCAGTCAGTAAATTACGAAGTCAACAAGTCTGCAGATTAAAATTCATCGCAAACTCTCCATCAGCAATTAGATCTCACAGCTTATAAGAATTTTGCTCTTCAATCTTGCCCTTGTCAGCTATAAAACCATATAAAGCCAGAAAAGACCTTTTAATAAGATAAAGTTTCACCTATGCGACGCAATTCCCACAATTCTTTAGAAAAACTGTGTCCACAATTAAAACTCTTCAGTACGTACTAAAACCTTTGCTGAATTCTTAAAATTGGTCTAAACTTGCAAAGCATCTGATCACTGCCTTCCTACACCTTTGTCCCCACAAACACACTCATAAACCATTTTCTTAATGAGTTTTCTTTTAACCTTCCCTTTTTAAAGGGATGGACGGGACCGCTGGAAGTCCTCACTGTCGGCATGTTTTCCGACCCTTTCTGGGCTCTTCTCTAGATGGTTCAAAGCAAGCTGCTGTGCTCTCAGTCTGCGGCCCCAATTTTTCACTTATTTACTGGTATTTGCATCACTTGCAAGTTATCTGTGATGACTTGGATGCTTGCTTCGAAGTAACAGGCAAAAATAGTCACTAACGAAGGTCTAAGAATGGGCACATGTGGAACCCATCTAGAAAACAGGTATTTCATGACAATTCCTCATTTATAATCATTCAAACCTGTGAGCTACTTTAAAAAACCCAAAAAACTTGATGTTGCTGCATCAATTCAGAAAACACTTAAGTTTTTTAAAGTAAAATGTTGTCTATTAGCGATAATTCAACAGGCCACTGCTTCAGTGATAATACAAACTCATGACGTTAGTGTTAAAAGTACTAAAGGTAGCCACATTGATAAGAGTACAGCCCGTCATTAAGATTTTTTTTAGTAACTGTTCACAATTTAAACTCGAACTCTGAAACTCACTAAAGCCAGTTTTAAGAGCCATTACAAGGATGAGAGAAGCTGGGTGATGAATGCAAGTAGCCACAAGAAATAGCAGCTGAATGCTTTTTCAACACGGTGGTCTCGTAAAGCAAATTCCACTTTGATCTGAAACACAAACCTTCAAACACGTGTGTCAAAGCCTACTAAAATCTGCTCCTGGTTCTGTTTTGCCCCATCCTTTGCCATTCCAACTCAGAAATGTCAGTCGAGTTACCGTTTTTTGAGAAAGACGCCGAAAAGGGATTGTTTTCTTACAAGGAGCCACAGAAATACTTGCAGGGCAGAGACCCCCGCTCACTACAACCGGCCCAGAGCTGCAGCCAAGCGCTGTCAGCACCCCATCAGCCCCGGCTCACCTGAGCTCCTGCTGCGAGCCCCTCACCTCCCCTCCTCCTCGGCTGCAGACATGGTCAGGAGCCCCCAGCCATCCAGGATCCCCAGCTGCACCGTCGCACGGGCAATCCCTGCGGTCAAAATACTCTACCCCGGCTTCAATCGTCACAACCGTCTACTCGTTAAGAGCCTTTGCTGCTGACCAGAGAGAGGAGAAGGACGGACACCGAGCAGCCTGCGCATTCGTCAGACACAGAAAATATGTAACGGTTCACCCCACCCACCGCCAAGCCCTCCCAAAACGCTTCAGTCACCAGTGCGACGCGAGAGGCAAAACAAACATCGTCCCCCCCCCGCCTTTTTAGAACTGCAGAAACGCTGGAGTTAATTTTAGGATTGCTGGAAATACAGGACTTTCAGCTATTTGGCAGTTGTCGGGGGAGAATAAGGAAAGGCACAATGAGGCTTAAGTTACCTGTGTGTTTGTATATTCACTTTCTTTTAAAAATTCTTATGTATCCCGCCTCATAGAACGGAAGTTACTTATTCCCCCAGGAAAGCATAAGCATAACTTTAGAATACACTTGGAAAGAATAAAAAATGCAGGGAAGGGAACATTTCATCTTCCTAATCACGAGTCTTGACACAAAACAACAGTTTTCTCCTCTTAAATGACCTGAAAAAGGGTGGGGTTTGGTCACTGGATTGACGGCTGGTTTGCTGAACATCACCATTAAACAGATTGCTAACAGAAAGTGACAGATTTTTTTTTTTTCTACCAATTATCCTTGACCTACAGTGGGCAGAAGACACAGAAACAACCAATTGTCTGTCAAATGCAAGGTTTTTTTGTTCTTCCACTTATTTCTAAATACTAACTACACTCCCAATGAAAAAGCTGGACCCGGCGTTACCAACTGTTGCTCAAGAATCCATACTGTACATCCATGCCCTAATTAAATCTCTGTGCACTATCTCCTACTCGTAATTAATTTGACGGTGGAACAAAATTAGCACTTCCCTGGGAAGCAAAGTCACAACGACCAGAAAGAATCAGCACTAATTCCTACCAGTAGAAAAGAGACCTAGCTAAAAAAAAAGCCACTAAAAATAACTGTATAAATGTCATTCTTGTGAAATTTTACAACAATGGGTGAAAGTTAGGCCCGGCAGAGGCCAAAACTTTCATTACCCGATACAGGCGGTAGATTTTATCTCCTCGTGCTTGGCGTTCAGACCAAGCGCAGAAAAACATCAAACCGCATGGCTGTAGCCCCAGTTAGCTCGTGACAGGGTTAACTCGGGCTATCAACGGCATTAGAAATGTTTATCTGGCCAAGGAGAGCGAGGAACTGCTGATTTCTCAGCTCACGTTGGTGCCACAACAGTGTCTGCTGCCGTGGACTGAACGCTCGGGGATGTGCCCAGCGCCGTCCTGCCGGGCTGAGGAGTGGGGACGGCTGAGCTGCCTCTGCAGAGGGTTCACGAGCAACTTGGTGCCTCTTAAAGTTAAAAAAAAAANNNTTTTCATCATAAAAAAAAAAACAAAAAAAAAAAAAAAAAAAAAAAAAAAAAAAGGAAAACTTACCACTGAATGTGGTAAAAAAAACCCTCGAAGGCTGCAAACTACCAGCACCAAGCACCCTTCTCTCTAACGCCAGGAAGCCCCGATGAGGGTTCACTGGGGAAAAACGCGCTCGAAACGCCCGTCCCCGAAAGCCACCTCCCCGCAGCCGGACCCCAGTCGTGTCCCTGCCCTCCGCAGGCCAGGGGGACAAAGCTGACGGTGCCGTCTGTGGGCAAGTGGCGGGGGGATGTGTGGGCGCCCCTGGCCCACGGCAGACGCCAGGCTCCGGAGGGGCGACCAGCCCCTTGCAACGGCTCCTCTGGGCCCCTCGCTCCCCTCGGAGCCCACGGCTCCCCTCGGGATCCTGCCCCCCCCCTCAAAGTCCACGGCTTCCTTCAGAGCACATGGCTCCCCTCAGGATCCCGCCTCCCCTCACAGCCCGTGGCTCCCCTCAGCTCCCCCGCGGCTCGGTGGCCTCGGAGCCCACGGCTCCCCTCGGGATCCTGCCCCCCCCCTCAAAGTCCACGGCTTCCTTCAGAGCACATGGCTCCCCTCAGGATCCCGCCTCCCCTCACAGCCCGTGGCTCCCCTCAGCTCCCCCGCGGCTCGGTGGCCTCGGAGCCCACG
>VXBH01008185.1:50511-61570 GCA_013400035.1 Rynchops niger
TCAGAGCCCATAGCGGCCCTCGGCCCCCCCACGGCTCGCTCCCCTCAGAGCCCATGGCTCCCCCCGGCCCCCGCGGCTTAGTGCCCTCAAGCTCCGCGGTTCCCCTCAGAGCCCATGCCCTCCCCTCAGTGCCATGGCTCCCCTCAGCCCCCCAGGGCTCTGTCCCCTGAGCCCCTCCGGCTCCGCGGTTCGCCTCAGGATCCCGCCTCCCCTCACAGCCCGTGGCTCCCCTCAGCTCCCCCGCGGCTCGGTGGCCTCGGAGCCCACGNGGATGGGGACAGGGACACCAGGAGCAGGAGGGGGACACTGGGAGCAGGATGGGGACAGGGACATTGGGAGCAGGAGGGGGACACTGGGAGCAGGATGGGGACAGGGACACCAGGAGCAGGAGGGGGACACTGGGAGCAGGATGGGGACAGGGACATTGGGAGCAGGAGGGGGACACTGGGAGCAGGATGGGGACAGGGACACCAGGAGCAGGAGGGGGACACTGGGAGCAGGATGGGGACAGGGACATTGGGAGCAGGAGGGGGACACTGGGAGCAGGATGGGGACAGGGACACCAGGAGCAGGAGGGGGACACTGGGAGCAGGATGGGGACAGGGACATTGGGAGCAGGAGGGGGACACTGGGAGCAGGATGGGGACAGGGACACCAGGAGCAGGAGGGGGACACTGGGAGCAGGATGGGGACAGGGACATTGGGAGCAGGAGGGGGACACTGGGAGCAGGATGGGGACAGGGACACCAGGAGCAGGAGGGGGACACTGGGAGCAGGATGGGGACAGGGACATTGGGAGCAGGAGGGGGACACTGGGAGCAGGATGGGGACAGGGACACCAGGAGCAGGAGGGGGACACTGGGAGCAGGATGGGGACAGGGACATTGGGAGCAGGAGGGGGACACTGGGAGCAGGATGGGGACAGGGACACCAGGAGCAGGAGGGGGACACTGGGAGCAGGATGGGGACAGGGACATTGGGGGCAGGACAGGGACACCAGCAGCGGGAGGGGGACACTGGGAGCACAATGGGGAGAGGGACACTGGGAACAGGATGGGGTCACTGGGAGCAGGATGGGAACACCAGGGGGAGGGCACTGGGAGCGGGCTGGGGATGGGGACACTGGGAGTGGGATGGGGACAGGGATATTGGGAGCAGGGGTGTGGAGAGGGGCACTGGGAGCAGCATGAGGACAGGGACACGGAGAGTAGGACAGGGATGGGGGCACAGGGAGCGGGACGGGAGTGGGGACGCTGGCAGCAGGATGGGGATGGGGATATTGGGAGCACAATGGGGACAGGGACACTGGAAACAAGAGAGGGACACCAAGAGCAGGGTGGGGATGGGGGCATTGGGAGCAGGACACGACAGGGACACCAGGAGCAGGAGGGGGACAGGCACATGGGGAGCAGGATGGGGATGGGGGCATCAGGAACAGGACAGGGACAAGGCCACCAGGAGCATGATGGATGATGGGGACATTGGGAACAGGATGGAGGCATTGGGAGCAAGACAGGGATGGAGGCATGGGAAGCAGGAAGGGGACAGGGATACTGGAAGCAGGAGGGGGGAACTGGGAGCAGGATGAGGACACCAAGAGTAGGATGGGGATAGGGGCACTGGGAGCACAATGGGGACAGGGACACAAGGGGTGGGATGGGGACACCAGGAGCAAGATGGGGAGGCAGCACCGGGAGCAATATGGTGGGGACACTGGGAGCACGATGGGGATGGGGACACCAGGAGGAGGATGGGGACAAGAACACTGGGAGCAGGACAGGGATACCAGGAGCAGGGTGGGGATGGGGGTATTGGGAGTACAATGGGGACAGGGACACTGGGAGCAGGATGGATGATGGGGACACTGGGAGCAGGATGGGGGCATGGGGAGCAGGACAGGAGTGGGGACACTGAAAACAGGATGGGGAAAGGGACGCTGGGAGCAGGATGGATGGTGGGGGCATGGGGAGCACAATAGGGATGGGAGCATCGGGAACAGGACAGGGATGGGGACACCGGGAGCAGGATGGATGATGGGGGTGACCTGGTCATCCGGGACATGGAGAAGCCCAAGGTACTCAATGACTTTTTTGCCTCGGTCTCCACCAGCAAGGGCTCTGGCCACACCGCCCGGGCCACAGAGGGCAACGTCAGCGACTGGGAGAACGAAGATGTGGGTGAAGATCAAGTCCGAGACCATCTGAGGAACCTAAAGGTGCCCAAGTCCATGGGACCTGATGAAATCCATCCCCAGGTCCTGAGGGAGCTGGCGGATGAGGCGGATGAGCCGCTTTCCATTATACTTGAAAAGTTGCGTCAGTCTGGTGACGTTCCTGCTGACTGGGAAAGGGGAAACGTAACCCCCATTTCCAAACAGGGAACAAAGGAAGACCCAGGAAACTCCAGGCCGGTCACTCTCACCTCTGTGCCCGGCAAGGTCATGGAGCAGATCCTCCGGGAGTCTCTGCTAAGGCACATGGAAAATAAGGATGTCATCGGTGAGATGCCAATGTGGCTTCACCAAGGACAAGTCATGCCTGACAAATTTGGTGACTTTCTATGACAGGGTTACAGCGTTGGTGGATAAGGGGAGACCAACAGACATCATCTGCCTGGACTTGTGCGAAGCTTTTGACGCTGTCTCACATGACATCCTGCTCTTTAAATTGGAGAGACGTGGATTTGACAGATGGACCACTCGGTGGATAAGGGACTGTCAGGATGGCAGCACTCAAAGGGTTGTGGTCAATGGTTCGATGTTCACGTGGAAACCGGTGACAAGTGGCGTTCCTTGGGGGTGGGTACTGGGACCAGTGCTGCGTAACATCTTTGTCGGCAACATGGACAGTAGGATTGAGCGCACCCTCAGCAAGTTTGCCAACGACACCAAGCTGTGTGGCGCGATCAACACGCCGGAGGGGAGGGATGGCATCCAGAGNCCGCAGCCTGGGCTGCATCCCCAGCAGCGTGGGCAGCAGGGCGAGGCGGGGATCCTGCCCCTCTGCTCCGCTCGGGGGAGACCCCCCTGCAGTGCTGCCTCCAGCGCTGGGGCACCGACAGCAGAAGGACACGGAGCTGTTGGAGCGGGGCCAGAGGAGTGGGAAGGGTTTTAAACTGGAAGAGGGAAGATTGAGATGAGATATTGGGAAGAAATTCCTTGCTGTGAGGGGGGTGAGCCCCTGGCCCAGGTTGCCCAGAGAAGCTGTGGCTGCCCCATCCCTGGAGGGGTTCAAGGCCAGGTTGGACGGGGCTTGGAGCCACCTGGGCTGGTGGGAGGTGTCCCTGCCCAGGGCAGGGGGTGGCACTGGATGGGCTTTATGGTCCCTTCCAATCTAAACCATTCTGTGATTCTCTACTGAGAGCAGGAAGGGGACAGGGACACTGGAAGCACAATGGGGATGGGGGCATTGGGAAGAGGACAGGGACAAGGCCAGCAGGAGCAGGATGGATGATGGGGACTCTGGGAGCAGGATAGAGGCATTGGGAGCAGGACAGGGACGGGGACCCTGTAAGCAGGGCTGGCACTAACCCCACTGGGAGCCAGTTGCTCAGTGCAGCACATCCCCCGGGGACTTGTGAAGTCACTGGAGATGGGGGACAAACGGGGATGACCGAGGGATCAGGCCAGCATCACCCGTTGCTGCCAAAACTGCTGTGGATGGGGGCATTTGCCCCCTTGGTAGTTCCCGGTGCTGAGCCCCGATGAACTCACACCAAGGATGGAGCCCCCCGGCACCTGCTGTTGTGGTGAGCAATTCCACATGCCAGCGTGCCTCAGTTTACCCGCTCCATGGCCCCAGGTGGGCGCATCCCCTGGGTAACCCTGCACTGCTCCCTTTGCCCGGTGCAGGGGGTGGGGGAAATTCCAGCTGCTCGGAAGGGCCGGGGGTCAGGGTCCGGCCTCACACAGCCCCCGTTCCCAGGGAAGAGGCATTTCCGCGGAAAATTCCCAGCCTGTGCATGCGGGGCCGGGTTTTTGGCTGCGAGAGCTCGTGGGGATGCTCAGCCATGCTGCGGGTCAGCGTTTTCCAGCTGCTGGGAAGAGCCTGCGTGAGAACTGGCTCCTTCCCACGCCTGCCCGGGCCGCGTCCCACCAGGGGTGACACTCACACCCCTGGGGACCCACCGGGCACCGCAGCCCCATGGTTCTCTCCACAGGGCAGGCTCCGATGCCCATGGGGATACCGGTACCACCACAGACCCTCCAGCTCCGTTATCTGGCCCTGGAGAGCCCAGGGCTGGGATCAGAGCCACCCCCGGACAGTGACAGATGTCCCCTTCCTGGGACACAACCACAATGGGACGGAGTGGCCGAGCGCTTGGCTCCGGAGCTGGGGTCGCATCCCCGGATCCCTGGGACGTGCCGTACAGCACAGAGCATGCTGCCGGCCCCGCGGGCACTGATCCTGCCGCAGCCCCGGCCTGAGCCATGTGGGGCTTGCGCACCTGCAGGAGATGCCTGGCCTGGGCCCCAGGTCAAAAGCATCTCCGGTGAAGCTGTCGGGGGGTTGGCCAGGGTGTAAGGTTGGTCTTGCCTACACCAGGCAGGGCTTGAATCCCGCTTCCCCCCAGGGCCGAGGGGGAACGTGCCGGGAGAGGCCTCAGTGCTGGGGCGGATGCGGGAGGCAATGGGGAACCTCCCGGCAGGAAAGGCTGAGCCTGGAGATAGGGCTGGAGCCCCCGGCACCGTGCACCCCGTGGCCAGGCGGATGGGATGGGGCAACACACGCGGGCGATGCTGTTGTCCACCAGCTGGAACAGGAAATCCTGCCCCCGCCCCGGTTTCCAAGCCCCGCAGGCGAGCGGTGGCCCTGAACTATCCCCCCGCGCTATCCAGTTTCGCAGAGACCCGGCTCGCCACAGGAGAGGCTGGAGGCGCTTTCCCGGGGCTGCGTCCCAGCCCCTGGGCCTACATCAGCCCAGTGCCTCCCACTTCCCCCCAGCAGCTGGGAGGAGGGTTGCGGGGGTTGTCCTTGGCTTTATCTTCTGCTCCCGGGGTGCCGTGTGTCCCCCCGCAAAGCCACCTCCAGCCCCTCCGAGCACAGCGACGCCCTGGGACAGGTTCCCGGAAGGGGATCTGGGGTTGGGCCAGGCTGCGGCGGCCAAATTCAGCACGGTGGCATGAGGGTGATGCCACCGTGGAGCAGCTGCACCAGCACATCAGGGCCAGGGGACAGAGAGGGTGTAAATGCCCCCAGGGGATGTAAACCAGCCCTCATTTCCCAGGGCTGAGGCCAGAGGCAGAGCGAGGAGCTGGGGGCAGGGCACCGGGAGCACTAAAAACCTCTCGGAGCACCAGCAGCTGACAAGATCCCCTGAAAACACGGCAGGAGCCCCAGACCTAGCGAGAAAGGAGGAAAAGCTCAGTGTGGGCCAGGATTGCGCTGGGCTGGCTGGTGAGGCAGCAGGAGCAGGATGGCTGGGGGACGCGGAGCCCTTGCAGGGGTGGGGGGGGACGGACAGCGCTGAGGACAATGGGATTCGGGGCTGAAAATGGGGGAAACTGGGGCAGCACGTGCTCTAAGCGCTGGTAAACGCAGATCCTCTCCCCGTGCTGCCGTCTCTCGGCGCAATCGGATCAAGCCCCGCCTGGAAGTTTGTATTAAACGTTTACAAGGGTTCAAAAAGGGTGTACAAAAAAGGTGAAAGCCACACTTGCCTCTTCTCCTGGGGAGGCTGGTAGAAGCGCTGCCCCCCACCAGCGTCCGCACCTTCCTCAGCTGCCCACGGACGTGCTTTGCCCAAGGCAAAATGCCCCCCCAGCCCCCGGCAGCCAGGAGAGGGTGAGCAGAAAGCCCAAATGCTTGACGCACGTTTACTCTCAGTCCTTAGTAACCTTGCCATTATATTCCGGCTGCTCTGCTGCAACCGGGGATAACCCCTGTGCCTGGAGAGAGCCTATCCAAAAGGGAAAAAAAAAAATAAAATAATTAAAAAAAAAATAAAAATCTCCTCGCTGGATGCCACAACGGCTGCAGACTACAAAAAGCATCAGTGCTCGGGGCTGCTCCCCACGCAGGGCAGGCCCTGAGCGGCCGCCCGGTCCACGAACGCCCAGGGAGACTTTTACAGCCAGGAAAGAGCGACCTGAGGAGCGGTTCCCTGCGTGCCCCGAGCGTCCAGGAGCCAGGGCTGGGCAAGCAGGGATGGGGAAGGACAGACAGACGCTGGCCAGGCCTCGGGTCAGCCCTCACGCCGCGGGAGCAGGTTCACATGGGGTAGTTGAGAACGACGTCTTGCTTGGCCAACTCCAGCAACATGGGGTCATCGAAGAACTTGCTGATGCTCACGTCCTCGCTCAAGCCCTGCGGGGTAAAACCACGAATCAGAGGTTATTCCTCTGGCAGGGCTCGTGGCAGAGATCCCACAAAAAAGCCCCTGTGTCCTGCAGGACGATAAATTTTCAGGCTCCAGAGGAGGCAGGAGAATTTGCGAGGGATGAGGCATTGCTCAGCAGTTTGAAGATATCCAACAGCCTCTCAGGAAGCTGCAAACGTGGGGTTGCTGCTGCTGAGCGTATCTGCAAGCTCACTGTCCTCCCAAAGGGGAACTTGATTCCCTCCACTCCCTCTGCGGTCCCAGGAGCCCCTCCAAGCCCTCAGTCCAGCCCACCAAACCAGCACAGAAACCAGGTGCTGCTTTTTCTGAAGGACAGGCCACCAAGGGGTCAGAGGGGCTGGGGAGGGAGCGGGGCTCAGCGGATGCCACGGGACCCCACTTTTGGCTGGAGTCGTTGCCTGACGGGACTATCACGGGCACCGGGACCATCACAGGCACCAACATGGGGTAATCGAGAGTGAGGGAATTCCCAAGGCACAAAGGACATTGGTCCACGCTGGGAACACAGAGGGGATGTTGCATGGCCAAGGGACAACCCTGCAACAGTCCGGCTGCTGGTACAGGCAGAGGGACGCTACAGGGATTAGTCCCCGACGTACCTTCCTACGCCTGGTCTTGATCATGAACTCTCTGGCCAGATGCGGGGCTGGCTGGGGCTCCAGGGGTCGGATGACGATGCTCTTGTCCAGGGGGTCACCAGGCACAATCTGAAACACAGGGCCAGGACGTGAGAGCGATGCTGGGGGCTGGTTCAACCTCCTGGAGAGCCTGAACTGCAACGGGAAACACCCCTGGGCCCTGCGGACACCCCCCAGCCTTGGTGAGACAGCCCCAACACCCCACATTCTCCTGTCACGTCACTACTGGTGATCATGCCTGCAAGAAGTCACTAATACGGTGTTGATAACCCAAGCCAAGAACATGTCCCACCTCCCCCACGTGCCGCTGTACTCTAAGCCCTCTGAAAGCCCCGCTAACTAGAACAACCCACGCGGGTCCCAGTCAGCGCAACCCTCTCTGGGAATCAGGCACGTTTATTCCTTTCAGAGCTAGGCCTCGGGCTTTTACATCTCGACCTTTAAGCCAGCTCTTGGGGCTCAGACTACTGCTGCTGCTGCTCCCACCTGGCTGTACCACAAGTGGCTGTGCACCTCACAGTGTTGAGTCCCACAAGACCTGATTTGCCCCAGCCACAGAAGCGGCCAGAGGACAGTATTTTGTCCTAAACCCTGTTTTCCAGAGGTTTAAAAAGCCGCCTCTGAAAGGCAAAGCCGAAATGTGGCAAGCCATGTCTTACGGCAGACCAATGAGTCCGAGCCCTGCTCCAAGACTTCTGCTCCCCAAGCTGCAGAACACCCGAACAGCTTCCCTTCTCCCAGACGAGGATGTCCTCTCTCCAGGCACTGAAGGACCCTTACGCTCAACAAGCAGCAGCGCTCAGCGCTCCCTCGCTGGGGCAAAGGGTGATGTGACTTGGAACAAAGCTGTTGGCTTCCAGCAAGACACTTAGAGCTAGCACAAAGCCTCCCCAGCGCGAGATCCTTTGAGGATGTTCTCCAGAGGAGTTGCCCTTCCCTGTGCGAGCCGTGGCATTGAGCTCTAGGGAGAGCACCTGCCTGGTGCCCGATCCCACCATGTCCCTCTTCCCCATCTTGCCAGGGCATGGACTCACCTGCCAGTGGTGGAAGACAGAGAGCGAGAAGGCTTGTCCCTGTGTGTGGGTCCTCAAGTCTGTCTCAAACCCAAAAGAATCAATGGCTGGAATGAAGGCTTTGATAGTGTAGAGAGGGGAGCCTGGGATTGGAGCATCTTGCGTCACGTGGCCTCTGCCAACACGTCAAAAGATTAGTCTTCTTATGTCACAGAATGGTTGGGGTTAGAACCCAAAGAGATCATCATTAAAGCCCACCCAGTCCCCCCACCCTGCCCTGGGCAGGGACACCTCCCACCAGCCCAGGTTGCTCCAAGCCCCGTCCAACCTGGCCTTGAACCCCTCCAGGGATGGGGCAGCCACAGCTTCTCTGGGCAACCTGGGCCAGGGGCTCGCCCCCCTCACAGCAAACAATTTCTGCCTCAGATCTCATCTCAATGTCCCCTCTTCCAGTTTAAAACCCTTCCCCCTCGTCCCATGGCTCCCCTCCCTGCTCCAGAGTCCCTCCCCAGCTTTCCTGGAGCCCCTTGAGGGACTGGAAGGGGCTCCAAGGTCTCCCCGGAGCCTTCTCTTCTCCAGGCTGAACCCCCCCCGCTCTCTCAGCCTGTCCTCCCAGCAGAGGGGCTCCAGCCCTTCCAGCATCTCCGGGGCCTCCTCTGGATCTGCCCGAGCAGGTCCATGTCCTTCTTATGCTCTGGGGTCCCCAGAGCTGAAGACAGTACTCCCAGTGGGGTCTCACAGCCCTTTATCTATTCTCCTCTCTGACTCTCAGGAGGAACCAGGCACAAACCAAAGGCTGCCTGTGATCCTGGACATGCCCTCCCCACCCAGCACAGCGGCTGGGATCAGTCAAGGAAGCTTCCAGTTGTCATTTCATAGAGATTTCACCCTCTCCCCTCGCTTTACGAGTGGCGCTAGGACTGTGAACGTCTCTAGCAACCCAGATCCCAAGGGAGCAGTTGCTGCTCTGCAATGGTGAGGTGACGGCACCTGGTCAGAACAGCTCACCTCCGCCTGGCCAGGACCGTGTACACCGCAGACACGCAGTCGGCGGGAGCCTGCACCTCCACGAAGTAGTAGGGCTCCATCAAGCGAGGGGTGGCCTGCAAGGAGAAAGGGACACAAACCACTGAGTCTCCAGCAGCACCGACGCAATTCGGTTCGAGTCGGAGGCTGGCACGCTCTGGTCCAACGCAGCGCCTGACTGGGGATGAAAGGGTTCCTGCCGCCTCATGGCTGCCCAAGCCAACGTCAAACAAATACTGAAAGGAGCTTTTCTCCTTCTGGCCATGAGTCATATGCTTCCCTCTCCCCCACGCCCACCCTTCCCAGCGAGCCAAACCGTAGCAAAAAGGGGAGACAGAGCAGATGCACACAAGTTTCCAGTCAGATTGGAACGTGATTGCTTGTAAAACCCGTCTGCCAGCCCACAAGGGTGCTGGAAACATTAATGGATGAATGAGTCAGTTTAAATTGACATCTTTGGGGCAGATCATGCAGCATGCGTGCAACGCATGCTCCTTGGAGCCTGCAGGAGCCAGCACAGCACAAGGTTCGGTCTTTGTCCCGCACAGCGTTAGCCCTCACCATCAGGAAAGCAGAATAGACCACTCTCCGGGCCGTCGGGATGATCTGTCCTCCACCCCGGTGCAAGGGCTCCTGAGCAATCACCGCATCCAGGATCTTAAACTTCACGTTGCGGATCACTGAGGAAAGGAAGAAACGACAGAAAACGACTGGAGGGAGATGTTCTCTGCCACAGCAGCACCAACCCTGCCTCCCCAGCAACCCCGCGCACGTCGCAAACATCCACAGACCTAGAGCCACCAGAAGAAGTTCTAAATTTAATTACAGAAGGAAAAGAATGTCCATGTCCTAATCCTGCATGCTAAACAGAAAGAATTCAGCACCTCATCTTGCAGAGTGCCCAGTGGTCTGCACCTGAACTATGAGGAGCAGAGCCAAGGTCTGGCCCTACTCTGCCGGCAGGCGGCAAGTGCCAGTGCCTGGGTGGCATGTGCAGCCAGGGGGAAGTTCTGTTATTTCCCTTGTCACCCATCCCCAGAGCTGTCCCCACCTGTGGCTTGAGAAGGGAACTGGCCACCCGGGGACTGCACCAGCACACTCACTCGAATGCTTAGAGATGGAAGAATTTAATCGATCTTACGAAGCTCCACTTCTCCACAGGTCCTACTTACGTTCATCACAGAGGGGCCCCTCCCTGGTTCCCCACTGAAATCCCTGCACAATGCTGTCCTTCACAGAGCCCAGCAGCGACTTGTCCACCTACGGACAGACAGACAGACCACTTCAGAGACCAAATCTGCACCATGAGGCAGTAAAAGACAGACCCCGGTGTTTAAAAGCATTCCTAGAAGAGCAGCAATGTCCCCCTATACCCCTGATGTCCATCCCCCGCCTCTCATAGCTCAGGAGCATCATCTTCAGGGTTTGGCACCCGAAGCTATAAATTAAAAGAGTTCATATTTTGATAAACCTGAAAGGCTGGATGTTTAGTTGCCTATTTTGAGGCCAAATAGCAACACCTGAAACATAACAGACTATTTGCTAGCCAGTGTAGGAGTCTGGTGGAGGAAGTACAGCAGACCTGAGATCTGGCAAACCAAGGAGGACTCCAACAGCACTAGGACCTTGCTGCAGGTTCTGGAAGGAGCAGTCACCTCTTGGGGCTACAGGACAAACGTCTCACTGCAACAGAACCCCCCCCGGCCTGTGTTCCTCACCTCCGAGGGCAGCGTATCATCTACCAGGATGTTTGGGCCAGTGGCGTCTGGCCCAAAGGCCCAGATGGAACGGGCAGCCAGCAAATCCCAGTCATATTTGGTCTGGAAGAATTCACCCAGCTTCTTTCTGATAGAAGCAGAAGAAAAGAAACTTTAAGAAACAAGTATCTGACCTGCTCTCACAACACATTGACATCCCTGTTCCCTTCAGGCCTCAGCTTTTTCCCTGGAGCAGCTCATTTCCTGAGGAGGGATGCTCACGGGCTACCTGGGAGCAATACCGGAGCCAGGCCCCCTGCCTAGAGGCTGCTGGCTGATCCTGTGC
>VXBH01008185.1:61579-78100 GCA_013400035.1 Rynchops niger
AGCTGGATTCCTGCTCTCCTCCGATCAGTCAGACCTGTTCCAGGTTATCTGGACCACTTCATTTTCAATGTCCTCCGCGAGTCCCTTCTCCAGAGGCTCAGCAATCATGGTGATCTTGTTCCTGAGAAGAGAGACAGTTGCAATTAGTCCGTGGAATGATGGAAATGGGAGTAATTGGCAGGACCTCCAGGGACTGCGCACTGCCTCGAACACAGCTAGGGAGACGCAGCCATTCGTGTCCTTCGCTGTTACTGTCTTGCTTGTAAGGACAGCCCAGGCGCTTAACAACTGCTCTCCGAAGTCTGCTCATCTCCAGGAGCAGACTGCTAAGGGACAGCACGGCTCCGTCCCTCCTGCCAGACGTCCTGCGCTCGTCCGGGCTGCAGAAGGGAGCCCGTGGGCCAGGCAATACACCTCTGGGAGAACCAGCACTCGCTGTGTCCGACGCATGGGATGTTGCCTTGGAGAACCTCACCAGCGGGAGTTACCTGCCCCCAGAGCAGGACACCCCATCGGCCCAACAGTTCAAAGACTGAACTAAGACTGGAACCTTCTAGAACAAGAGGAAATGGCCTCAAGTTGCGCCAGGGGAGGTTTAGGATGGATATTAGGAAAAATTCCTTCACTGAAAGGGTTATCAATCATTGGAAGAGGCTGCCCAGGGAAGTGGTGAAATCACCATTCCCTGGAGGGATTTAAAAGCCGGGCAGACGTGGGGCTGAGGGACATGGGGTAGTGGTGGGTTGGGCAGTGGTGGGTTGATGGTTGGACTTGATCCTAAAGGTCCCTTCCAATCTAGACGATTTATGATTCTACTTTTCTGTTCCCAAAAATAAGGCTGCCAACCATGGAGAGAGTACACCAGAGTAAAGGAGGGCAAGAAGTACCAGAAAATCACAGAACGTGTTGGGTTGGAAGGGACCTCTGAAGGCCATCTAGTCCAACCCCCCTGCAGGCAGCAGGGACATCTGTAACTAGATCAGGTCACTCAGAGCCTCATCCAGCCTGGCCTTGAATGTCTCCAGGGATGGGGCCTCCACCCCCTCTCTGGGCAACCTGGGCCAGTGTCTCACCACCCTCAGTGTAAAGAGCTTCTTCCTATACAAGGGAACACTGGAAAACTATCTTCAGCACACGACAGATCACAATTTCCCTGAAAATTCAGGCATTAAAACGTCCTGTCCTCCTAGATTTTATCCTGGTTATTCAGCCCACGTTCCCTCGCAGACCCCCTCTTTCAAACGTGTGCATCTGATAACGCATTGCTGGGGGAGGAAGATGAGATCAAGCTGTAAAGCTCCAGTGTCTCGCCAGGAAAGAAAAAAATCCATTTGAAGATTAAGAATGGATAAGAAAGGACAAAGCTTTTGCTCATGAAACCTTTGGGGAGTTACCAAAGGCAGCACTGGGCTCTTTGGCACCTGCTCTAGGATCCCAATACATCTCCTAGTCTTGGAAACACCACAAAACTGCTGAGAAGGTGTGAAATTTAGCTAAAAAAAAAAAAAAAAGGGAGGATGTGGATCTGTCTTTATGCCCTGCGTTCTGAGAGTTCCTACAAAGCACAGAAGGACCCCTGGGACTCAAGCGTGATACTGAGGAGTTGAGCAGAGCGGGCTGGTCTGGACAAGGGCCACTGAGAACAGAGCCCTTGGAGGGGATGAGTCTGGTCTCCGGAGGACCCTCCGCCCGCCCGTCTCCAATCCCCACGCTCGCCCACGGCTCTTACTTCTTGTTGGGTGTCTCGGCAAAGCACTTTAGGGAGGACGTTTCCACTACTGTCTCACAGAACGTCACGACTGGGTCGGCGACCTGGAATAGCGACAAGAGGTTTGTAAGATTTTCAAGCACTGTTTTTTTTTTTTTTTCCCCCCAAAGAAGACTGTTTGAAACCTCTGACCACCGACAAAAAACCACCTGGTTCGTCTGCCAGTGTTTTAATCAGCATTGTGTATGAACCGCCGAGGCCTGCACGGACAGCTTTACTAATTCCTTCATTCAAACAAGACAGGAACATTCAAACCTAATTCAAAGCATGAAAAATTCTGCTCAATTTATTTATTTGACGCTAGCCAGGCGATGGCTGAAGTTCAGGAAAAGGCTGGAACGCGGACACACACCCCTCTCCGAGCCAATTTTTAGTCTCTAAATCACAACAGTGTGACACAGTCAGGCTCTAAGAGTTAATTTTACATCCTAACAGCCTTTTTTTTTTTGCCTTTTAAAAGGACCTGACAAAATCCACCCTCTGCGTTCAGCTAGGTTTATTTTCCCATTCTTCTGGGACAGGGGAGGACAAAAGTCCCTCCCCAGCTAGGAAAATCCCTCTCTCGTTTTCTCACCTTGATATCAATCTCTGAATACATCTTCCGTAGATCGTGCATCACACAATCCAGGTAGAGCTCCCCCGTCCCCAGGATAACGTGCTCCCCAGATTCCTCCACCTGGAAGGTAAGAGAGGGGGTTCAACGGCCGGCGTTCCGGCTCCCAGGCCGCTGCCTTCCAGGTTCCTACACAAGCCTGAGGAAGTATCAGCTTTAAATAAATTGGTTTGGATCGGAGCACCCCAAGGAAAGCTCCCACAGGCTCTTCTCGCAGAAAGTGCTGATGTGCTCTGCGCAAAGCTGCTTCCCGGGCACAGCAAGGTGTGTGTTTTTCTGCTGGATTTACAGGGTTGGTTTTTTTTTTTTGCTATTTTCCACGTGGTTCATGAGATCAACTGCAACAGCATGAAAAAAAAAAACCAAACCCCGCAAGAAAACAACCCGCAGTAAAAAGATAATTACTTTTAAGATCAGGCTACAAGACAGCCCACAGCATGAGCTGCAAGCAGAGCTGAAAGCACCAGAAATACCTTAGTAGTAAGCGAGGGGTAACTCTTGTTGACTTTGCGGAGACCATCTAACATTTTGGGGAGCTCCGAGGGGTTGACTGGCTCTACAGCTATCTTGATGACAGATGTGGTGTTGAACTTCAAAGGACGGAAGATCTGAGCCTGAAACCAGACAAGGACAAAGAGCTGAATCTCTGCATCGCTGATGGCTGCTGGAGTTCGACACAGAATTTGAGGCTGTTCTCTTTCCCCTCGCGGCTCTTGTGCTCCTCGGCAAACGAGGATTTTTTTAACCTCGCCACTGGATCTTTTGAGATGCGCTCCATCACCTTGACTCCCTGGAAGGCTGAGCGATACCAGAAATGCACAGTACCTCCTCGTTGCCCCGAGGCTCCGTGACAGTTGCCGTCTTCACTATGGGCTGGTCCACTCCTTCTATCAGCACCCAGTTGCCGGCAGGAACCCGGTTAACCTCAATGTGGTACCTAAAAGGCAGCGGAAGCATCACTGCAGCGCTCGCCGCTGCCAGCCTCGCGCCCTTGCAGCGCTGCCCTCCTCCCTGTCCCTGGCAGCAACAACTCCAGGTATCTCCTCTCCCGAAAGAACATATTGCCAGAACTTTCCGTACCTCGCAACTGAGATCCAGAGGCGGCCGACAGTGCAGATCTGGGAATCCTCCTCATCTTCCAGGGTATAGTTTTCTCCAAGGACCTTCACAGGCTGCCCAGCGTGGATGGTACCACTGAGCACTCTGCCGAAGGCGTGGAACTGAACGCCGTCGTCTGTGCTGTACATTTTCGTTGTGTGACACATCAGCGGGCCCTTTCCAGGAGAGAGAGAGAGAGAAACAAGCCTCTTTCAAAACACAGTCAAGAAACGGGCACAGACCCCGTAGAACCCATGGATACAAAAGGATTAATGGGCTGGAATTTAGAAATACTTTTTTGACTTGCCAAGTCCTTCATTTCCTTCCACTGGAAGCTTTACATCCCCCTGCCCTGTATAGAGACCCCTGGAATGACTTTGGTGGATTTTTCTGGAGCGCTCCTCCCTCCCCTCGTGGAGCAGTAAATAGTGGTTGGGACAAGGCCATGAGAAGAAATGTCATCTGCTGGCCCGCCAACCTGCTGAGGGCAGAGCACCCGAGCCTCCACGCTCCCATAAGGTCACTCCACAACTGGTGACAGTCCCCGCTGTATGGTTTTATGTGGGTAATCAAAAGCCATTAAATTCACTTTCTCCCCAGACATCCGAGCAAAAGTCACGGGCACATTCCTCACTAGCTGCTGGCTGGCGTTGGTGGCTCTAGACAACTCTGAATGACAGCTCAGTACAAGCTGTTTGAGGAGGAAGGTTTTTTGCAAGGCTTCGGTATGAAAGGTGCTGACTAACTAATGTAGGGTTATTTTTAACAGTAGAGTTCAGATCAGTCTTCTCAGAGTTTGGAGAGAGAATCAAACTTCACAGGAAAGGGACACAGAGGCAGCAAAAGGACACAGAAATCACCCTGCGGTTCCCACGTGCTCTGAAGTTCTGACCCTAGTCCTGTTCTTCTCTGAACACTGTCAAACAATTCTCTCTCTCAAGGGCTGCCCTGGCAGGCAGCTGAAGTTTCTCAGAGTGAAGAGATTTGTTTCAGTGTCGGATGAGAGGTTTTAAAACGCTGGAAGTCAAATCTGTGCAGATGGCTGTCTAGGAGGCAGCTGCCCTGGTGAGGCAGGGAAAGGAGGGCACATTTGCCACGCTTTTGGACAACTCGGAGCAAAGCAGAAGAGTTTCCTTACGTCAGGGTCGCATTCACTCATGGCCTCCCCTAGATCAGAGTCAACGCCACCAGTGTAGGTATGCTCGATTTTCGTCTTGGCTCCCACCTTCGGGGAGGGGATGTGCTGCACGCACATGTCGACAAAGCCTGGAAAAGTCACACTTCATGAGAACAGGATTATGCAGTGCAGAGGGTAGAAACGGACCACAATAAACACAAGAAAAGCCGTTCTGAGACTGCAGCGCACCCACAGCAACAGGGGAGATGTGAGCGCTGTCTCAAGCTGTCCTTTGGGCAAACGTGTAATGTTTTATATTTGGAAAGCCGAGAAGGGATCTGTGCAAGTGAGCGCTCCATGGCTGTAATATAGCCCTTAACTCTGCTCTGCTGATGTGAGACCGGGCTCTCGGAAGACTGGAGGGGAAGACAAACAGCATTTACCTGTGAATTCCCCAAAGAACTTCTTGCAGACAAGCCGCAGGAGGGGCCGAATGTTCAGTTTTAATTCCTCTTTGGTCAGGTGGATGCCAAGTTCATCCAGAGTCCTGGGCAGGGTCGTGTCCACATCCCCCACCACCTGCAAGGCAACAAGCCCCACACTCAGCTTTGCTGTGGGGCTCCAAGCCCGTCACTCCCACCATGACCCTCAGGGCTTTTGACCTGCCCTGCTTTAGAGCTCGCACAAGAACTGGCTGGCTGGTTCTAATTATCGCTTGGCTGATAGTGGAGTACACGAGAAAGAGTAAAAGCAGTTCTATTAACTGTGCAAATAGAGCTGTATTTGCAAGGAGCAGCTCCTAAAGAGTTGCTCACCGTTGCTCTGCGCTCCCAAGCCCAGCCGGTGACGATCACGCTGCAGAACGGGACAGGCGAGTCCCGCAGGCACCGGCCACCACCACGTAGCTTTCAGCCCTTGGCTGCTCCTGTCTGGAGCTGTGGGAAGGAGAGTGAACCACCACGTACCTGAGCCAAGATCTTGTACAGGGGCTCCAGAATGAACTCCACAAAACTCCGCTGGGAACTGCTCGTTGGGGCCTTTTTAGTGAACTTGCGGCTGTTGGGAGACCAAAGGAGAGACGTGAGGAGCAAGCACTCTGCAGCCTGCAAGCATCCCTGCTGCAAACACAGCCTCTGCTCTTCCCAGGTTATCTTCTCCCTCCCAATCCTCTTGGGATGCTGTCAGGGACACAGAAGTCCCATTTACTCCAAAGGAAGGCCAAAGGAGGCTCTCTGTTCCTCCTTATGGGATGCAGGAGGCCTGACTCAACACTTCCCAGATACTCCTCCATCACAGGACAACTCAGGCTGGAAGGGACCTTGGGTGGTCATCTAATCCACGTTTTCCAGGGAAAAGAGGGAACAGCCCAGCAATAAACTAACAAGATAATTAAGCAGACTTCTTACGTCTTAGGGTTGAAGTAGATGTCACCCCAAAGCCGCTTTGCAAACTCCTGATAATTGATGTCTCCTAAAGGGGAAAAAGAAAATGGCAAAAGTCTCTCAGATGACACTGTATTTCTCTCATCTTGGAAATCTTTGGGTTTTGGCTTTTAAAATGACCCTGAGGATTTGATTTAATGGACCAGTGCTGGTGAGTGAACGCTTGGTCCCAATTCCGAATAAAATGATTAAGAGAGATGGGCAGAAAACGGTCCCCCGAGGACAACCATGGCAGCCCAGGCACAATGTGGCTTTGCACACTTAACTTCTCAGGAACATTTTAGCTCTCTCAATTACACACAAGGTTAGAGCTGAGACGAGCTAACCTGCCAGACACCGCGCTGCAGGAACCCGCTTACATCTGCTTCATTTTCCAAATGTTAACGCTGCAACCTGACGCTGTAGTGCCAAGGTGCCGGGATGGCTTACACCCCCATCTGCCCCGCAGGCTCCTCGCAAGCATCTTCTGCCCTGCTGAACATCTCCAGGTCCTCTTGTTCTTTTTTCAGCTGACGCACTAAGCGCATAGCCAAATACCCAAGTGCCGAAGGAATAGCATAGTGCTTGGCTGTCACGGTAGATTTACAAATAATAAGACAGCGGTGATAATTTACAGCAGTTTCCAAACAAGCTTTTGCTGTGGGCAGATGTGCAAGCACAAGAAATTTCATGGGGGCTGCGGTTTTGACAGTTAAACTACTATAACTCATGCTAGTGAAAGTGTGGTGGCTGCGCATAAAAATCCCTGGTGGCCACCGTCGAATATTACTGACTTCCAAGTACCCGTTCAGCTCGTGTCTGCCCCGCATGGATGACATCTACCGATTGCACCTGCATCTTTATCGGTCCCCCAAAGAAGGGGTATCATCCTAGCCAGCATCGCGTTAACGCCGTGATGCCCAGGGAGCTCATTTATTTCTCCAAACTCACTGGGACACGCGATAGTCCTGACACATCAGTCCCTGACCTCTACAACTTCATCCTCCCTCAGGCTAACTTCTTTGCAAGAGCTAGGCCAGCTGCTTTACAACATCCTTCTTCCCCTGCTCACGGCTCCTACAGATCACCCCGAATTCCCCAGTGTGAGACTTCAAAAATCTTGGCTGTACAGCTGGCTAATGGAAGCAAAAGGCCCACTTTTACAAGTGGCAGATTGCCTTGAGCGGGCACCTGGGGAACAGAAAATTAAATCCAAGCCAGCAAAAGACAGTTTCTTAAAAAAGAAAGAGGGCAAGAGTGCAAAACCTTGCGGGCCAAGCTTGCGCCCGGCTGCAGCTGAGTCTCAGACTCTGGAGACTTTTGTGAAAAGGCAGGAGGAACTTAACTGCTTCGCTCCTGAGCTCTTCTGAGGAGGCGGCAAAGCACAACACGTACGCTTGCCTTCAACTCTCACACTGGGACTTCTTTCTTTCTGCTTAGGGGCACGTGTAAAATATTGGCTTCTGCCTCAAGAAACATTTATCAGGAGAAACTACCTAGCTAAAAAACAAGTTAGAACTGTATTTTTGCTTTTTACCAGACAGGGCTCAGATCTGCAGTACCCCCTAGAAAGTCAAGAACGCATATACCGGCCATATATGTACAGCGAAAGTCGAAGCTGAATGGCTTAGAAAGCCTCAACAAAAAAGGTTAGGAAATGAGATGTTAAAGTGTACAAGGTTTCTGTATAATCCTCACCATATGTGTCTGCATAAATCTTTGCAAAAGATCCCAGCGTGAAGCAGATGCTGTACTGCGAGCTGGAGAAACACACGTTCCCCAGAAGGGGAGACAGAACGAGGTTCTCATCGGTGGAATACATGCTGAGAGGAGACAGTTTTTAGAGACAAGAAAAATAAAAAAATCAATGTTATGAACCAAGGAAGACACTTCAATCCACTTCCCGCACCAAACAGCGGTACGTGATAGGCAGGGATGCCAAACAGCATCTTAAAACAGCCTGCAGCGTGCTCGCCATTGGGAATTTCAGGATCAGCATCATTTTATGACTACAAACTTCCAAAGCATTAGAGTGCAAAGAAATATTTAAAGCCTAGAACTAAAAAGTTACCAGCACAAGTGCTTTGTATTTTTTGTCAGGTAGAGTTTTTCCTCCCCCCCCCACCAAAAAAAAAAAAACAGCGGTAAAGTTGGCCAACCAGGCAAGGGAAAAGATAATACAAGGCAAATAACGTAGGGATAGAATTGAACGGAAACAGTTTTAATGAGTTCCCAAGCATGCCAGACAGGATAAATTACCCTGCTCCGAGCTGCTGGATGCCAGCAGCAACTGAACAGAGAGACGTGCAAGTGAGCTCACGTGCAAATCCACACAAACTTGAAGGGGAGAAGCTGTTAAGAGAATCACCTGGATGCAGAAGAAGCCCCAGAAATGCTAGAGGTGTGCCCCCCTTCCCCCCGCCGCGTCTCGCAAGGAGATTTGACCATAGCAATATCATCGTCTCCGTTTAGGGGTTGGGACAGCGAGTTCCCATTAGTTTTATAATTAACGTTTAGACGCTTTGAAACATCTCAGCCCGTAATCCAGGATACACTGAGATTGTCCAGGCTGTATTTGAGACATTTTGGGGAGCACAGAAGTTCCCCCACTCCGGTCGTAAGTCCGCTTTCCCTGCTTTTTAACAGGGCGGAAAAAAGAGCTGATCCCACGAAGCTTCTCAGAATTCAGGCAGCATTGGCCCTTCCTGTATAATTCAATATATGGGCTGAGATGACTTTTTAACGGTTCTTCCCGTCCCGTTTTCTATGATTCAACATTATTAAGTGACAAACCCGTGAGTTTTTAGGCATACACAGGGCTCGCAGAGAAAAGCGGAACAGGGGCAGCACGCACTAACGACGCGTCATCCCAAACACGCGTACCTGATCAGACCATTAACTTCATCCACAATATGTCTGAGTTTGTAATAAGCATCTGTAGGGGGCAATTTCAGCTCCAGGATGAGTCGGTCTATCTTGTTGATGCACACGGTCACCGCGAGCCTTTCCTGCACCGCGTGCTTGATCAGCCGCTCTGTGTTCAACATCACCTGCAGGGAATAACCAGCACAAACACCCTTAGCAAAAGCCCTCCACAAAACGCTATCTCGGCCGTGACAGACAAAGCAGCGACCCTTAGGCGCGGGGCCGCAAGCCTGTAGGAAAGCCTAAGCTCAGCCACGAGCAATCGGCTAATCTTCCTGAAATTCAGAAGCAGGTGCTAACCCAACCGAATTCCTTGAATTCTACCCCTCGGACATCTCTGACATAAATAACCTGCTCGATTTTAGGTATCGTGGGGACGGAGTTAGCAAACAAGTTAGATCATCAGCCCGCAGGTCACAGGCAGCACATCAGCCCTGGAGACAGAGGCCAGAGGCTTGACTCCCTGTTTTGGCTGGAAAACACTCTCGCTTCCCAAACTGTCCTCCAAAAACCCTTCATCCTGGAAAGCTGAGCTCACCCCAGGCCTTCAGGCTGAGGCAGGATCAGAGAGTCCAGAGGAAGAGACTTTGAAGTTAACCCCCAGGAGAAGCTGGCACTCACCCCCTCGGCCGCATCAATGAAAAGCACAACGCCGTCCGAAATACGAAGGCCAGCTGTCACCTCATCAGAAAAATTGACGTGACCTTCAAAAAACACAAAATGGTGGTGAGACGCAGAGTAAGCCCTGACGCCAGCAGCGCAGAAGGTGGAAAGCCGTCCTTCTGCTCTCCATCTTGCTCTGGTCACTGGTACCCGGCGAGGCAGAAGGGCTTCCTCCTCAGACAGGGTCCTGGGAGCGGCTACCAGAGCTCTGTATAGGGATCCGTTTGAGCTTTAATGCTATTTTTTGAGAATAAACACAACCAGTCGTTTAACAGGCACTTTCCCTCGCATTCGTTACTGTTTTTCACACAGCTCTGTGCAAGTTCTTTGGGAAAAGGAGGAAGATTATTTCTCACCAAACAACAGATGCCTCTCCCTCCAGCCTCCTCCTGCGCTCTAACCTCCCTCCTCTCGAGCTGTAACTCAACAGATGTGTCCCAAGACCCTCTTTCCTAAAGTCTGGCCTCCATTTCTTACAACAAGTTGATGATCTGTGATTATGTTCTCCCGCCGCTCCCCCCCAGGAGCCTGTCAGAGGCTCGAGGGAACTTGCTGAGAGTCTCACTGTAGGGCAACATCATTTGAGCAAAGCGCGGTCCTTTTTCCCCCCCCGGAAAATCCAATTCTACATGTGCTTCTCATACACTTGAGTGAAACGCATTTTCAGCTCCATTAGCCCTCCATTAGGCCTGCTAATCAGAAACACAAGCCTGAGTAAAAGCCAGCGGCACAGTTGTTACTGCTGGAAGTGATTTCGGAAGAATGAACTTAGCTCAAGGCTCAGGCCGACGCTGCAATCATCTACACAAAACAGAACAGGGATTTCCATCTCTAAAACTTCCCTGGGTTTCACCGCACCTAAGTGACATTTCCAGGCGCATCGGTGAGGTTTCAGGGTACAGATTCTTTCTTTGTTTTTCTGAGAGCCAACGCTACACGATCCCACCATAACCCAACACTAAAGCTCTTTGAAGGCCCTCACTAACCACCACCGTACGTGTTTTCACTGCTCTGCTCCTGTCAATAGCACTATCCGCAGGACCAAAGGGGTTTATTAATGAGAGAAACCTTCATTCACACAGTCCCGTATCCATGCTCCACACACCAAGCTGCCTTCCAGCTAAGCGCATCCCAAACCAGGATTTTGGGGATTACACAATCACCTGGAGTGTCGATGATGTTGAAGAGAAAAGATTTTCCTTTGGTGTCCGGCAGAACAATCGTCACCGGTGTGCTCTTGATCCCCACTCCCCTCTGAAAGACGGGAAACCGGGATTATCAGTTAAAAGAAAAAAACCAAACAAACAAACATCATCACGTAAAGATGTAAAAGATGCCCAAAGAAAAGTCAGAGTGTGGAAAGAAGTAAACATCCACCCAGGACATCTTGTTACTCCCACGGATGGGGTAACCCATGCGGCAGTATCCAGCCCAGCTCCTCCATCCATACTGGCTCAGACTGGTGAGCTACCACTGCACAATTAGCAGAGGAAGCATAACTTGCAACATCAGAGACAGAAAATGCATGTTTTTCTGTGCTTTTGCCCTTCTGCTGCTATCAAGTTATACCTCAAAGTGTCAGATTTGATCACCCAGAGCATAAAGTAGAGCATTAAGATAAAGAGAAAGAAATGCTTCACAGGACTGTTCTGGTCATTACAATATTTAGCAAGTAACGAAATTAGATTCCCATTCTCACACCCAACGACAGTTGGAGTCAGAGCACCCAGCTAAGGGTTCCCGTCAAAGGAAGCTGAGGAGAAATACATATATTTTGGAATTATAGTTTTTCTCCCCATCCGTCGGTGCTGCAAACGCCTCGCACCATTTTCTCTCAAAGGAAAGGAGTTACACATACACTGGGATAACTCTGCTATAGATTTTCGGCATTACCCAGGTTATCCCCTCAGACAAATAAAATACATGGAGATGAGGGTTGCAGGAAATGGAAGGAAGTTGGAGCAGGGATCTTACCAAGGCAAACAAGAGGAGCAAATAATTTTATTGATAAAGAAAATAAGCAAAATGTGGAAGGCACAAAATGATGTTAAAACGGAAGAGGAAACTGCCTACAGTAAATAACTGTGAGTAAAGCATGAGACAAGTGGATAAAAATCACTGCCTGTTCTACAAGCCTCACTCACCTCTTGCTCTGTGAACAATATATCAGTGTAGCAAAGCTGCGAAGACAAAAGAAAAGTCAGAGTATCATATTTTGGTATCAAATATTAAGTTTGAAGCAGGACACTATAACTCTGTACACATGGTTAAGGTGTCAAGTGACAGAGACAGAATCAGGCCTGAGGTCTGGCTTTCCAATCCTACGTTCTGATCACCAAACCACATTTTCCCCACGTAGAGTCACGCTCCCTCGGAGCGTTAAAGCCAACCCGTGTTCCCCAGGGCAGGAACACACCAAAAGCTCACTTACGTCCTGGTCGTAGCGCTTCCGGATTTCTGGGTGTGTCTGTTCTATCAGGCAGTCAACAAAACAAGTCTGAAAAACATCAGACCACAAGAGAAAGGAGGTGACTACGTTCATACCGATCAACACAAGTACAATCCCATCCCTCCAGAAGCAGCACAGAGAAAATCGGGCACGTTATTATTTCCACGCGGCTGAAAGAAAACCTACAAATAACCACATCAGCAAGAGGAGCAGAAAGAGAACGCTGCTGCGGAGACGGAGGGGTCGAGAGCGATGGCAAAAGTAAGCACAAACAGATCATTACGACCACCGATATACGCTGGATATTCACACTACCTTGCCGTGGTGAAGGTGCCCACACAGAGTCACATTTCGAATTAGCTCTGAGTTGTCCATCAGATCCGCCAGGAAACTGGAGGAATGAAACACAAAAGACTGTTGGAGGCTTCTGCTGTGTCTAAGAAAAGTAGGTGCCATTTCAGCTACACTTTCTATCCAAGGTGCCCCCTGAATCCTCTCCAAACTTTCATTCTGGCAATGCCCTGCGGAGGAAGAATCCCACTTTCCAGATGGGGAGGACGAGAGAGTTGGAGTCCTAGACAGATGGCAGTGGGTGGGAGGATACGGAGCTGGTAAAACTGCCAGCGATGGAATATTATTGACTATTTTTCTTCTCTTCTAGTCAGTATTAGAGCAAAAGTCACATCCATGTACTCAGATGATGAAATACTTCCACTCAAATAGTGGCAGGCAGTCAAGTAAATCACAGCGCTGGATAACAAGCGCCCCACGCAGTTTTAAAAGGTAGCCGCGGGGCTCCGCAGACCATTAATTCCGATTTTCAGGTCTTAAAACAGTGATGTTCCCAGGGACTCAAGGAAACAGTAATGGAATTTAAATCTTTTTAGAATAAGCAACTGAGCTGGGTAATGATGGGTCAGACACTTCTGCACGGACCCGAGCCAAAATTTAATTGAGATGCTGAATTACCAACTCCTCTTAAAAATACCGGGAGGCTATAAAACACACATCCATTGCTATGGCTCTGCAGAAAATAAGTGCTGTCAAATAATCTCCTTTTTAAAGACTTTAATTTTCACTGACGCAGTAGACTTATTAACATACACCATTTTGATTCAGAGCTAAAAAATACAGAAATCAATAATAATACTGATTAAAAGCTTGCTTATTGGTCTTAAAATAAAGCTAAATGGGAAATCAATACCAAGCTCGCAGGTTTCTGGTTAAGTCCCACTGGGAATTTCTCCTGGCCCCATCCTTACCATTTATATTAACGAACAGGACAAAGAAGAATTCATTACAGATGGAGCAAGCAGAGGACACAGGGATCAGGAAAGCAGTAGGTAATGAAGAGTACAGGTCACTGACTACGAGCAAAATGGATTACTTAGAAAAATAAAACCCAGCCAGCTCTTTGGTTTATTTCTAGCTATATCAAAAATCTCTCTCATCAAGGAACGCGACCAAACTGGCAGTACCGGGGGACAGCCCCGTGAAGCAGCCATTCCAAAAAGGTCCTGGGCACCCAAGGAACCAACTGACTGAATATAAACGCCAGTGAAATTTCGCTGCCGGAAAATAACAGGCTCCTTGCTGATATGATTCGCAGAGGGACTGCTCACGTTGGGGTCCGTTTGGCACAGAGGGAACTGCTACTCAGCCTGCGTCTGGTTCTGGGATCTACACTCGAAGGCGACTCTTAAAAATTGGAAAAAGCTCTGACTAGCCATGAAGTGGCGTATGGAAAGATGAGCCTAACGAGACGCTCACGCAGCTCAATCTGTTCGTCCTCAAATAGAAGACAACATACAGAAACACTAGACATGCGAGGACACAGAGCCCCTCCACCCATCGAGAGAATGTTGATTTTAAGATTATATATTTTTAATAGGTAAAGTACAGAAATGTTTTTATGCCTCACCAAAGTTGCGTGAGATATTACATCTCCGATTTCAAATTTGTTTGGATTTTTTTCCAGGGTTTTCTCTCAACCCTAGTGTCCCGGGGTGCAACCAGCAGACACCATCGAGTGCAGCAGAAATGCAGCTTAGCATAAAACCAGAGGCACAAAAATTCCCCCCAGAAACTCCTCCAGGACAGACGGGAATTAATTTGAGACGGCAGTAGGCCAACAGTCACTGGGATCAACCCAAAATGTCCCAGAACAAGGTGTGCCGCACCGTATAAATGACCGTATAAATATTTCTTGAGCCAGTCAAGAAAACTTGCCTTCAACAGATCTGCACCACTGGGGTTTCCGATTATCAAGCTTTGTATCAGCTGTCGAGCTAAGGTTTACGTTCTAGTGTCAGAAAACCACGCACTACGCTGCATTATGTAGAGGGAAAAACATCTGTAAAATGGTTAGTCTTGTACTTTCTTCCTCTTTTTTTTGGTTCAAAATCTGGGAAATGGCTGCACTCAGTTCTGTTGCTGGTGTCAGTAGGAAACAAAGCCAGTGCCCCCCAAAATCTACCTCCTCCACATTGTACGCACCCCTCTGCCTCCCCACCTTTGCCGGCAAACAACAAAAAGGGAGGAAATCACAGCACAGATGGCTTGAGCCAACGTACACGCTTAAAACCCCTACATGTGACTTACTCCATCTCATAGACAGTGACCGGTAACGTCTGTTCCATCAGAGAGAATTTTTTGGTTTTCACAGGTTTAATAATAGGCTCTGAAAACAAGAGAAAGCACAATAAAACACTGTTACCAGAGACCTTGAACTCACCAGGCTCGTAGGGAACAGGGACTTTTGCAGACAAAACTACAATTTTCAAGATGACAGAATCTCTTAGCTTTTTATAAAAGCAGTCGTACTAGATGATCATTGTCGGTCCCTTCCAAGTGAACTATTCTATTCTATTACAGAAGGATCAAATGAGATGGCTTAAATGCATTTTAATTTCTCCTTAAATATCTTCCCAGTATCTGCTGATATTTGTTCTTCAAGAGATTGTTTGGCATTTGTAATAATCCTGAGCGCCAAAATCTACGTACTTCTAGACCAACAAGAGTCAGCACATTCCTGGGGCTGAGAGGGAATTCAAAAGGAGCATTAAAACCGACGAGGAGAACGGAAGGGAATATTATTTTCCCTTTTTCTTTAAGAGTCTTTTCCTCCCTCCATAACCAACTCGCTGCTTCCTCACCACTTACCAGTGAGAGGCTGCGTGTCTTCCTCTTGTACTATGGTCTCCACTTCAGGCCCATAGACCTCCTCAGCGGTGGGATAGTATTTCTTATCCTCGTGCAGCACCACCTCCATCCCAGGGTGGTCCTCGTCATGGTCCCCCATATCGTCATCATCGTCATCATCCTCGAGCTGCAAGCGACGCTCACATTTAGCCGCTGCCAGCGCCAAAGTGCTTTACAAACACCAATCACCCCAGAAGCTGCCAGCTCAGCATCGTACATTGAAAAGAGAGCTACAAACCCAGCCAGGGAACCACCAAGGCGGCCCCCGCACCTCACATCAGGCGGCAGAGCAGCTTGCAGAGGTGCTCTCTGTAAGCAACATACCTCTTCCTGCGGTGGGACAGCTTGGAAATGAATGGCAAGAGCATTTGCAGTGGCTCCCGCCCCTCGCTCACATACACAACACAACCCAGTCACAGACAGACACCACTTTCAGACAAAGTGCAGGAACAGGAGACTAGAAGGGGCTCCTTTGGTCCTCCCATGCTTTCCCGTCATGGCACAACAGCCTCTGCTGTCCTCCCTGCCCTTGTCGCTCTTCTCTAGTGTCCGTGGAGCCTCCCCTGCCTTCACCAGAGAGGACCTGAGCTCCTTGCAATACTGTGTAGCATTAGAGCATGTTACTGAAGGCCTGAAGACCTCACTGAATGGGTACAGATCCTCCACTTCACTGAACACAAAATAAAACCACCAAATACGGCCTGAGCTACGGAAACTCACAGTTCTAACTGCAATTCAAGCAGAAACTTTGTCTTTCCCTTTATCACAGGAACAGGAGGGCAGCTTTTGCTGAACCCTATAAAAACCAAATCCACTCTGATCCTCAGGAGTCAAATTCCACCACTGAACCAAGACTCACTGCAGACCCAGAGCCTGGCACAGGAGAGGAATCACCGGCAGCCCGTGAAGACTGTGGCACTCAGCCCCTGCTCCCGTGGGGATGTGGGGCCAGCCGAGGCCCACGCCAGGCTCTTGTGGGACGCTGCCCCTCCACATATCCCCACCGCTCACCTCGTCCAGATCCTTGGACTCTCTACCCAACTCATCATCGTCATCGTCTGAGTCCAACTCCGGCCCGATGTAGTTCCCAAACTCGTCGTACAGGTCGGTGTCCATGCTGGGGAGGCGGCAACGTGTGGACCCTGTTCCGCAGCCCCAGAGCCACCCACAGCACCCACCGCTGCCCAGCACCTGGACTCCCGGCCCGGACCCTGACCCCGGCCTGCACGGTGCACGACCCCCGGCCCGCCCGCCCGCCCAGCGCCC
>VXBH01008185.1:78160-95329 GCA_013400035.1 Rynchops niger
CACGGTGCGCGACCCCCCAGGCCTTCCCGCTCGCCCCTCCCCGGAGCGCTGCAGAGCCCCGAGAGCCCCGACCCGCCCTCCCTGCTCCCCTCTCCGGTCCCCCCGGGCCTGGGCCTGGCCCTACCCCGCTCCCGCTCTCACCCGCCGCGCTGCCCTCGCCGCCGGCGCCGCCGACACCGCCGCGGAAGGCCCCCGGGCTGCCCGCGCTGCCTGTCGCCACAGAGTCCCCCTCCGTCCCCCGCGTCCGCCGTCAGCGCCGTCCCCGAGACAGAAGGGGCGGACGAAGCCGCGGGAGGTGCCGGCGGGGTCCCGGTGGCCGCGGGCCGGGCCGGGGCTCTGGGGGCGGCGGCGCCGCTTCGATCAGGCGCGGCCGGGGCAGCCCCGCCGGGGCCTCCCTGCGCCGCACGGTCGCTATGGCGACGGGAGGGAAGCCCGCGCGTGGCGGCGGGAGCTCGGGGCTGTCGCGATAGACTGAGGGACCCCGGGGTCCTGCGGTGTGTCGGGCCCGGCGGGGCTGTCGCGATAGAGTGAGGGGTTCCAAGGGCTGGTGGTGTGTCGGGGCCCGGTAGGGCTGTCACAATTGTAGTGGGGTTCACAGTTGCCATCCACGTGCCCGGCCTGGTAGGTCTGTTGCGAGGGGAGTGAGGTCCCCCGGGGCTGGTGGTGTGTGCGGCCTGGCAGGACTGTCACGACAGGAGTAGGGTTCCCAAGGCCGGCCCTGTCGGGACTATCACAATAAGAGCAAGGGTTGTCGCAACAAGAGTGGGATCACTGGGGCCGGCCCTGCAGGACTGTCGTGACAGGAGTGAGGTCTCCAAGGCCAGCCCCTGGCAGGGCTGTCACGACAGGAGTGGGGTCCCCCTGCACCCTGTCCCCTGTGTGTGTGTGTGTCCCATCCCCACAGGCCTCAGGGGTCCCTGCGGGGGCCGGGATGGAGGCGGACGGGGCCCTGGACCCTGCGGCGCTGGAGCGGGAGCTGCGAGCGGCGGTGGCGGCCGACGCCAGGCAGGAGCGAGAGAATGACGCCAAGCTGCGGGCCCTGCGCCAGCGCGTCCCCTCCTACCAGGAGTTCAGGTCCGGCAGGGGACACCCGGGACGGGGAGGGGTAGATTCGGGTCCCTCCCTACCCTGACGGGCTTCGTCGATGCCGTCACCTTGCTCGGTGCCGGGTGCCACGGGGCCAACCCAGCCCATGGGCTCCCATCCATGGAGCTCTTTCTTTTGAAGCTCCAATTTTGGGACCTCGCAAGAGACAAAGTCACCCAGCGGGTTTTGAGCTCAAACCTTGCTCTGAGAGGGGATTGAGCTGATTATCTGTGCTTTCTGCTCCAGGGGAACGTGAGCACGGCTTGGCAGGGCAGCAAACCCAGCTTCGGGGGTCCCAGCCCCATGGCACAGAGCCCCAGTAGGACAGAAATTCAGCCTTATTTAAGATTTGCTCTCCAAGAAATCATCGTGTTGATGTGTGTGGGTTAAGATCTCAGCTCTTCCTGCCTGGAACATCCAGCTCCAAGGCAGGTCCCCATGGTGGCCAAGCTGTGGACCAGCAGTGGGATGACATGGTGTCCCGTTTCCAGCATGGTGTCCTCTCTCTGCATTCCCAGACTCAGCACCCACCCTCCGAGCCCTGACGGCCTGCCCTGCCCTGCCCTCCCTTTCCTCCCCACAGATCCCATGCCATGGTGGTGGTGCAGAAGAAGAGGGTGATGCGTGTCCCTGTGCATCCCACCCGGCGTGTTTGTGCTCCCAAAACCATCACCACTTCATCCAAGGTGGTTTGGGAGCAGGCTTGTGGCCCAGGGATGGCAGGGATGCTCCATGGAGGCATTCCCAATGCCTGACAAAGTCCTGGATCCACCTATAGATCCGTCTGGGGAAATCCCTGTCCCTTGACACCCACAGATGGATCTGTAGGTGGATTCGGGACTTTCCCCACCCCTTGGTAGACTTATATGGGACTAGATCAAATTCCTTTCATGGCTTCATCTCTGCCTGCATTCGGTCATGCCATCTGATCCCTGAAAGGCAGGAAAACTCTCTAAATCGGCGTTTTTCCCCCCAACGTTCTCGCCAGTCCTATACAAGGATTCCCGAGTGATTTTAAGCTGTTTTATCAGTGTATTGGTAACAGTAGAAATAATCTGAGGGAGGGAACGGAGCAGCTTCTCTCTGTGAGTGCAGCATCTTCACTGGCGTAGCCCACACTAGCACAGGAGCAGAGACTGGGAGCCCTTCAAAGATCTTCTGCTGTTTTTTGGGAGGATCAACTGCAGGGATTTATCCCACAGGATGTGAGGAACCACATGAGCCACTGAGTCGGGGCTGCTGTAGCTGAGTCACAGATATCAGTGTAATAAGATGCTGAATTCAAATGAATCCACAAAAACGTACCTGCCCATCACACTGCAAGCTACGAAGCAGTCCCGAGCCCGAGGTACTGTAAGAATTTAGGGTCTTTCCTCCAGAAGTCCCAAAGCCGCAGAAACTTCAGGGTACCCTGAGAAAAAGGCAGGAGGAAACGATGCCCTGCCAGTTCCTCAGGCTTTGGAGGAAGTGTTGGGTGGAAATGCCCAGCTCCTGGGGAGTGAGCCATCCCCCGTGCTGGGGAGGAATAGGAACCACGGTGCTGCAAGGAAATTCCTGTCTCGTTGGTCCTAATGACTGGATTAACACTGAGTGTGTGAGGAGGATGTGCCTGTCGAGTGCCCCACGCCATATCTTCTGTTTTCCTCTGACTCATCTCTGATGCTTCATGATGTCATTTGAATCCTGATCTTGTTTGATAGAATCACAGAATCATGGACTGGTTTGGGTGGGAAGCCCACCTAGTTCCAACCCCTGCCCTAGGCAGGGACACCTCCCACCAGCCCAGGTGGCTCCAAGCCCCGTCCAACCTGGCCTTGAACCCCTCCAGGGATGGGGCAGCCACAGCTTCTCTGGGCAACCTGGGCCAGGGGCTCACCCCCCTCACAGCAAACAATTTCTTCCTCAGATCTCATCTAAATCTCCCCTCTTTCAGTTTAAAACCCTTCCCCCTCGTCCCATGGCTCCCCTCCCTGATCCAGAGTCCCTCCCCAGCTTTCCTGGAGCCCCTTGAGGGACTGGGAGGGGCTCCAAGGTCTCCCCGGAGCCTTCTCTTCTCCAGGCTGACCCCCCCCAGCTCNGAGTCTGTATTGATATCGAGGATTGCCCCAGTGCAGGTGCAGGACCTTGCACTTGGCCTTGGTGAAGTTCATGAGATTCACATGGGCCCACTCCTCCAGCCTGTCCAGGTCCCTCTGGTTGATACCTATGGCCCAAACTCAGAAATTGCCTCGGGGAAGGAGCTCAAAGCCTCAAAGTATTTGATCTTGGTAAATATCCCATCCCCTTCTTGTTGCCTGCAGGAACATCGTGCTGGCATCACACCTGAAGCCCCTGGAGAAAAAGGACAAGATGGGTATGAGGAGGAACGTGCTGTGGAATCCCTGTGCAGCCCATGCCAAGGCCCCGCAAGCCATCGACGTGGAAATAACCCAGGTGAGGGAGAAGCTTTCCGGAATTTTGTCCATATCTAAAAATTACTCCAGAATAATTTGGGTATTATTTTAAAATGCGAGAGTGATTCAGAAATATCTCTACATGCGAGCAAGCCCTTAAAGTCCCCAGGAACGTTGGTGTTTAGACAACCACAGGGTTCAGTCTTGGCCCTTACTTTGCGTCTGAGAAGAGCTTGCACCAGCTGCTCCGAGAAGCGTCTGCTTCAGCCCTGTGGGAATCTCAGACCAGCTGCACAGCGTCCGACCAGAGCTCCCAATACCCTGCCTCTGACGGTGGCCAGTAACAGATTCTTGGGGAAGAGTGCCCTCCCTTGACCGCACTCCTCCAGCTGGCTGCAGTTTGGAGCCCGCGAGCCAGCGTTGTGCATCTGGATCATCACGTTTAATAGCCGCAGACCGCGGATCTTCTGTGAAGGCAGCCAGTTCTTTTTCACCCTGCAGTTTAATTATGCATGATACGAAAAAGTGCTGTTTTGTTTAAAACCTGCTGCCTGGTGACTTCACTGGATGCTCCTTAGTTCTTCGCATGTGGGAAATCGTGACTAAACATTTTCTATCCCGGTCATTTGTGATTTGAGTGACATCTGTCCTGCCCCCTTCGGTGGACTCAGCCCACACGGGAGAGTCCTGGTCAGTGGACATGGAGCTGGGGACGTTTCTCATGGATTTTTTTGACGCCAAATTTCATTTGCCTGTTTATTGTGAGATCTTTTTGCAGCTCTTCTAGGCAGCTTTGTGTTTTCTTGGACTGAGCAATGATCTCCCCAGAGCAAATTCTGTTCCTAATCCCGTTAGCGCTCGGGCTCTGATCTCCAGGGCTCCTCCGTCTTGTGTTTAGACACAGCCTGATGTTGCTGTGCCTTGTTCTCGCTATCAGTATAAAAACCTAAACATTTTAATCCTCCTTCAGTCTGTGCGTCAGTTAAGCCAGCGGTGATGAGTTCAGCAGTTCAATCACATATTGTACAAAACAGGATTTCCTTTTATCTGGAGATGCCACATTGAGCTTGGCTCTCTCTTGTAGTGCGAGCTCTCTGCCGCAGACCCGTACGAAGGCAGCATGTGATGAGACAGTGCGTTAGGTCCACCTGCGTGTTTTCTGGGGTTTACATCTCTTTTATCTCCTCACTCTGATTTGCCTCACAGTGCTCAAGATGGAGCAGAGGTTTACACTGAACTACCCCGTTCTCCAGGAGCTCCCTTCCCGAGCAGTGATGGTGGATCCAGAGTGGGCAGCGTGTCTGGTTCTGGTTAGGGTTGGGGTTACTCCATGACTGATCTGTGTTCGTCCATGCTGGGCTTCATGTCTCTTCCATTCTTCCGTTATTTTCCCCTGAAGTTTTCTGGTTTCTGTGGGGCTTGAGGAACCTGGTATTTCTTTGTCTTTGTGTATGGCCACCTCACAGGCTTTATGCAGCCCTTCGTGCTGTCAAAGCCTGGATTAAAAACATCTCGGCCATCACAGGTTAATCGGGGAGGGGGGTGGCAACAAAAATCTTTAAGTGGGAACAAACCAAAAGGAACTGGTAACTAATTTTTTCCTTCAGGAGCTGGATCAACTGCCTGGAACCTCTGCCGAATTTTACAGAGATTGGCGCAGATGCTTAAAAAGCGGAAAAGAAAAATACCAGTTTTTGCTTGAACTGGGAGGGAAGGCCTTGGGCAGAATCTTTCAGGCTGACTTGGGCTTTGGCCTCCTGGGTGAATTCCTTACGGTGCTGGCAGAGAACGTCTGTCATGAAGACAGAGATGCTGTTCTTCAGATCTTACAGAGCCTTTCGGGCACCAAGCGCTTCGGGTTAAACATGGATCTTCTGAGTGAGTCGGAGAAGGAGAGCAGCAGGGATTTGTTTAGGAAGCTGCAGAGCTTTGGGACCGCTGTCCATCCCAGCGGACCGGCCGGCTGCGAAGCAGAGAGGGAAGCCCACCTCATGCACACCAGCTTGCGAAAGGAAGCCGAGGAAAGGATAGTGATGGAGCTGATGAAGTGTTACCAGGTCAACTGAAGGAGCAAAGGCAGCAAGGTCGAGCAGAAACAGAGTGCAAAAGAGTTTGAATTCATCAGCAGACGTCGTGTGAGACAGATAAATCGGGTACTTCTGAACATTGCTGTACATTTCTCTCTGCCTGGGAGCCACCCTGAGCAATAGCTCCACGCAAATAAAGGTTAGTTACCGAGAGGAGTGTGTTGTGATCTCTGGGGCAGGGTGCCCTCACAGAACAGCTCTGTCAGGATCTCTTAGATGAGGAGAAAAGTGAGGGAAAGAAAAATCTAGGCTGCTATTTTTGAAAGAGAAACCAAAACTCAAACCATCCCTTACCTTTTTCATCTCTGTCCGTTGTCTCTATGGGGGTTTTAAGAACCGTAATCAATGACACGTCATGTTTAACCTCTGAAGGTAGAATGGGCTGATGGAGGTGGAAGTGCTGGGCAAGGTGGGATATCTGGGACTGTTCTGATCAGCTATTTCATTATTATTCTACCCCAACCTGCAAGGCGTGGAGTAAACCCGTCACCTCATGGTCCTATGATCTCAGGCGCTGTCTGATTTGCTGAAATTTCACATAAATTGAAATTTAGAAGGAACTGGCAGGCCTCACTCCAACAAAGAGACTCTCCAGGGCTGTCTAACACTGTGTCTAAATTGAGTAGCCTTTCTGCTTTGGCTGCAGACTTCAGAGAGGCCCTCACATAGCACAGCTCAGCACCTGCCCGCCGAGCTCCTGCAGTTCTGGTCTGGGAGGATCCTCAGCCTTCTCCCAAGTGTGCTGAGGAGCCCAATGTATATTATCGTGCTCAGACTCCCTTGAATTCAGCTCAAAAACAACTGTCCCGTCTGTTTTCTTGCAAAACCCATCTAGAGGAGCAAAATGTAGTCACCGTGGCAGACTCTAACCATCCCTCTCCCACCTTCTCTGTAGAAACCACTGGGCACCTAAATTCTCTGAGGCCTGTCAAGTGAATGTTGGGCTTTGTGGCGTCTATCTTGGGGACACCTGCGTCCCTGCGGTCTGTTGTGGGTGCCATTCCTCTTCCCTTTGCCTAACGCTTGCAAACCCGAGGACTAGCAGAAAGCAGAGAGCTGAAGTCTTAAACAAAATGACGAAGATCTTGGAGTTTCCTAAGGTCAGGATGGAGGATGTTGATACATCAACAGCCCTGGCATGACAGTTACAGCTCTGGTGGGAACAGGCACAGTGCTTTCATCAGTCCCGAGGCTCAGGGCTTGCACTCACATCCGATGTCAAGGATGGGAGCAGCCTGCTGCAGACCCATCGCCTGGGGAAGGGCAAAATCCCCACAGTTTGGTGAGAAGACTCAGGAGAAATGAAGTACAGGAGAGGCTGGATGAACGTTTACGGGAGGACAGGCTGTTAGACCAGCTGGGGTCAGTTTCCCCATCAGCCAGTTCATGGTCTGATCTGAGCGTCTGCTCAAGAAGGGCCGAAAGCTGAGCTGAAAGTCCAGCCAGAGTCAGTGGGGAGCAAATATCTCACCTTCACTGTAGGAGAGATGCACTTAAAACACAGTTCCAGCATCAGCCCAGGCAAGGGTATTGTGAACAAAAAGCCTCACTTGATCACTCGGAGAGCGGGAATCAAACATTACCTGTGCAGAGCGGCTTCCACACACAAACCCTTGGAAAGCCAACAGAGAGGATGTAGAAGTCTAAATACCGTGTTTGAAACCTCTTCTGGGCTACAGAGGTCAGCGGCCGTCGGAGGAGGGACTTCTCTGGGTTCATTGTGCTCAGAGGGATCAGAGAAATAATTAATACTTACTGCACAAGTCTTCCAAGAAGACATCAGTGGTTCCCTTGTTCCCACCACGCTTTCCATCGCTGCATCTTCCGTCTGTGGCTGAGCTGCATGAACGAGCTCGTTGCCTGGGGCGCAGACAACGACACTCTAGAGCAGCTGGGAGAGAGCGGAGGTTCTAGAGTCCGTGTCCCAGGGGACAGCCTGCCCTGAGGCTGGACGGATTGCTTCCCAGGCGATATTCAGCTGAGGTGGGGTATTTCAGCCGCTGTTTGATCCCTGCCGTCAGCCACACGCGCTATGGGCGGGTGAGTCATTTGCAAACCCCATCTTTGTTGAGCGAGGTGGTGTGTGCACCGTCCCTGCCCCGCGCTGGCACTGCCAACCCCTCGTGCGGGTTCCTGCCGTCCCTGCGGAGGGCACGGTGGCTGGGTTGGTTCTGCTGACTGCAGACACCGCCCGGCGCGATGGAGACGAGGCTGCCAGGAGCTGCCGTTCTCCTCTGCATGGTAGGTGTTCTCCATGCTTTTGTGATTGAAGATAAAGGAGATGTGTTCAGTAGAATGGCTTGTCCCGCTTTCCTGATGTTCGACAATGCTGCTTACTTGGCTGACATGACCTTCGAGCTCCCCTGCAACTGCAAGCCCAAAGAGGTCTCTTCTGTCGTCTGGTACTTCCAGAAGAACATGGGCAGCCACAAAACCACAGTCCTGACGGACTTCGCCGGCACCATAGTTATTGACTCCCAACGTATCAACGCAAGCAGCAACATCCTGAAGCGTTTCAGTATCCGGATGTTCAGTCTCATTGTCTTCCAAGCCCAGGTGACGGACTCGGGCCACTACCTGTGTGGCACTAAGAAAGGGGACTTCTTCTATGGCTACGATGTGGATGTGCAGCCCACCAAGCATATCACGGTGGCTTTTTTGGACAGTGGCCAGCACGTCCAGGACAACTTCAGGAAGAAGCTCTTCAGCTTATTCACCACCTTCTGGGACTGGAGCAGATGCGACCGCTGTGGGGTGAGAGGTGAGCAGCGACGGATCGGGCTCTGCTACGTGCGGAGCGGCCAGCTGCACCCTCGCTATCGCACCGCCATCCCCAACGTCACATCCTGCGGCTCGAGGGCTGTCCCTCCACGTTTCCAGCGTGCTGTCCGCCTCCGGAGACCCGAGGTGGCCATCCGAAGCTGCCTGACCCCTTGCCTGAAGGAGGAGGTCTCCAAGACAGGCATGCAGTCCATCTCCAATGTCATTTCCAAGCTGGGTGAGAGGCCCTGGCTGCCTCACATCCCCACGCAGTTTCACAAGCAGGTTGTTGGGAGTGGCCTGGTCATCGCATGCCCAGGAGCCCGGCCGGAGCATGCTGTGGCCTGGGACAAGGACTCTGTCCGGCTCTACCGCTCCCGATACCTCATCGGCATGAACAAGAGCATGAGGGTTTTCATTGACCATGGAAACCACTTGCACATCCAGCGGGTCCAAGTCAGCGATGGAGGCATCTACTACTGCTGGCATGAGGGCAAGATGGTGGCCAGCTTCCGGCTCAGTGTGTTCCACCAGATGCAGCGCAAGCGGACGCTCAGCGATCCCGAGACGATCTTTGCCATCAAGGCCATCAGCCTGAGCTACATCCTCATCAGCATCGTCTTCGTTATCATCCATGTGTGCCGCTACTGCCGGCGGGCGTTCGGCTCCCCTGCCAGGACATAGGATCTCCACCACGGCCCCAACGGGTCGCTCTTCCACCTCGGACCGTCCTCCCGTTAGAAATTTCTAATGTTTTGACCATTGGAAATCGACATTCTGCCAGTGCCCGCTCATCCTCCCTTTTGGGTCAAGAGCGTGACAGCGAAGACTGATGCGGAAAACTCCCTGTGCCGCAGGTTGGCACGACTTAGTAGGGGCAGGCGGGGATTTCCCACCACCGCGATTTGTTCCTGGCCCTGCTGCGGGCTTGTGGTGGGGTTTGAAGCCTAATATAGTCCCTTTCAAAAGAATACTTGGAGTTGTTGCAAGATCTTCTGGCCAAGCTCTACAGAGTTCTCGAACTGCATCAGTGATTTATTAGAGCTGTTTTTCTAAGAGGCTGCTAAAAAGATCCACCAAACTATTTTAATCCAATTAATTCTTGCTTTTCTCTACCCTTTTTTAAGCTTTTTTTCACTGCTGAGAACTCTGAATGCCAGTGTTTCAAAATGTTCAATCTTCCTTTGAGCTCCTTAGCTGGAACAAGCCCATTTTTTTTAAATTTTGTTTTAAACTTTTTTTCATTCTTGAATGAAAAAAAAATATTTTTTTCAAATTAATCTGGTGATTTTCTTCTTCATAAATGTCTCTGGGTTTTGATCTTTTTTTTAACTCACCCGACTCAGCACCGACTTGTTGAGTCTATATTTATGCCTGACAAAATCATTAGGCAGGTCTGCCAAAGAGGGTGGCACCTCTACGGGGTTTAGGTGACCACTTGCTTGCTCCTCGGCGTGGAGCAGGACTTCCCATGGGCTCGTCTCCACTCCTTTTTCCAAGGATGTGGTTTGGGGATTTTTAGCTTTCCCAAGAGAAATCCCACTGTCCTGGGGGGGGCAGCCTTGAGGGTCCTGGTGGTGCTCAGGCACTTGAACCACGTAGATGGTGCAGAAGCTCAAATCCTCCGTCAGTCCTGGCAGCTGCAGCCCATCCCAGGAGCTTCCCAGGAACCGCGGCCTGGGTTTGTACGGGAAAGGAGCTGGTTTGAGGTTGAAGGACCCCGAGTAGATCCCTGCTTCCTCTCCCTCCCTCCAGGGAAGGGGGTCACTCCCACCCCACTGCCTGGCTGATGGCTCGGGGGGGTCATTCCGGCACCCACCTCCCCTTGGGGAGGTTGCAGTCCCTTGGGGGTGTTGCCCCGTGACGCGTTGGCCATGCCTTGGGGTACAGCGCCGAGCTTGTGTCCCCTGGCAAGTCCGAGCTTGGTTTGGGCTCCAAAGGGTCTCGCCGCCCCGGCTAATCCCGAATAACCCACGTCACCGGCGCGTCGCAGGCACGACCATGGAAGCGCAGCGCTTGCGTTAGTTTTATTTCTCATCTCGAGCTGCCGCGGGCATTAGTGCATCAATTCAGCAGCGACGTGGGCTGCAAAGCTCCAGCCGGAGTCTGCTCGCAGGGGACTGAGCCCCCCGGGCCACCGTCGTCCCACCCCAGATGCCAAACCTGGGCAGCACCCAGGTCTCCTGTAACATCTCCTGCCCCTGGAAATGGCCTTTCTGGAGTCGTTAGCTGCAAAGCAGGCTCAGGACCGCAGCCAGGGGACGAGGGGGACAGAGCGGGATGGCATCCGAGTGGCACTCCGTGTGCTCATCCCAAAAGGCTTACGGGGGACGAGAAGCGCTGCTGGGTCATTGCTCCAGCGTTAGGTGGCATCATGGCAGGCTTGGCTCGTGGTCAGTAGCTAAATCGAAGGTGGGGACGGGGGCTGCGGGTGAGCCTGGGGCTGGACGGTGGCCCTGGGTGGACCAGTGGCATGTGCTGGTCTGGGGGGAGGACGGATGGGGGGACAGGGCCACGTGGACACCAGGGACAAGGGATTTCTTCCAACCTCATCTTGAGTGCCCATGGCGGGGTGGACTTGGGCTCCATTGGCAGGATTGTGACAGGCAGCCCCAGTCCCTGTCCCCCCTGGCTCCTACTGTGACCCGGGGCGGGGGGGACAGGCAGGACGAGGATGGCTCCATCCATCCTCCCCATCACTCCTGGGTCATGGGAGGCACCTCCTGCTGTGAGAGCACCCATGGGTGCCCTGACACCCTCCTCCTCTTCCTCCTCTGCACTCCCCTCCTCTCCATTTTCACCTGCATGGGACACCCAGGCGAGGGGCCAGGTGCACGGCCGTAGGTCACCCCTCGCCACGAGAACTTCGGGACTGGTTTTCCCCACCATGGCGATGGGAACACCTTCGGACACCTTGGTGGTGGACACCCAGTGGGGCTCAGCACAGCCCCATAGCCCTGTTCCAGGAGAAGCCCATGAGGCCACCCAGCCTGCTGTGCCCATCACTGCTCCGGCCCCACAGACCACCCTGGACACCCCAGTGTCCCCAGGAACCCTTCGTTATCCCCATTTTGTCACCCTTTGATACCATCCCAACAGTGTCCTGCCTCTCCATCCTCCTTTTCGTCCTGCCCCTGCCTCTTGATTAAACCCAACCAATGCTTGGTGACTGGGAAACGTCCCTCACCAGCCGGTACCTTGCACCCTGCAGCTCCCCCCAAGGATGCTCAGGGCCTGGGTGCACTGGGGAGATTTGGGGGGGGCCTCCCGGACCAGAGAGTGGGCAGCAAGGCGGGATGCAGGGAGAGATGCTCTTGGCACCATCATCTTGTCCAACCAGTGCATGGAGGTTGAAACAGGACGGCCTCTCTCCTTGGGCACTGGTGAGCTGGACACCCAGCGCGAGCGTGGGCACGGACCTTAAATCACCATCCCCTCCGTGCCGTGGGGACGCGCAGCATCCCAGCGGGGCAGCTCGGCTCTGCCCGGCACCGCTCGCCTCCCCCGCGTATTGCCCACCCCCTTCCCACACAGTGCCTGGTGGGACAGGTGCTTTGCTGTCAGCCAGCCCTGAACAGGGTGTCAGGGGGGTCCCTGGGGCACGGGGCGACGTGGGAGAGCCGAGGGTTGGGCGGGAGGGCGATGCCCCCCGCTGAAGCACCGCCGGCTCCTCCCGCGACCCCGTGCCCAGCCGCGGGGCTCCCTCGCAGCGTCGGACGGGACCTACGGAGCTACAGCTACAAGCGTGCGGCTGCTGCGGCTCCCCAGCCCTACATCACCTCCTTGTGCTCCTGCTTGGACTCCTTGATCACCTGGAGGCAGAAGGAGAGGGACCGTCACCTCAGGTTCAGGCTCTCCTCCCCGGCTGAGCCTGCCTGGGCTCTGAAGGAGCTTGGGGACAGGGATGGGGCCACTTTTCTCTGCCAGGCTTAGCTCCACCATGGTCCAGAGCCAGCTCATCTGTGCTGGCAGGGCACTAAGATCAGTGGTCCTCGGGCTGAGGGATGGTGGCCCAAGTGCACAATGAGTGACCCCCTTGGGGACTTCCCATGGGGAGGCGGGGTGGAGGGGAGGTGGCATGGGTGACACAGATGAGGACTTCCCACCTCTCCATCTCTGGTCTCCACAGTTTTGACCACGATGCTCCTCTTCACATGGGCTTCTGGCATGGATTTCGTGTCCAGGCTGGTCTCTAGGGGACATGGGCAGGACACGGAGGTGACCCAGTGCCTGGGGTGTAGCCCTTCCAGCCACGCTCAAGTGGAGGGGCCCAAAGGGAACAGGCTGGGCTGGAAAACCCTGAACCATGGGACACAGCGGCCCTGGGGACGTGACCAGCCTCAGGAACATGGTTGGCCTTGGGGATGTGGTTGGCACTGAGGATGTGTCTGGCTTTGTGACGTGATTAGCCTTGGGGACGCCTTTGGCACTGGGGACACGTTTGGCCTTGGAGAGGTGGTTGGCCATGGGGACATGGGTGCCCTGTGATTGGGCACATCCCTAGGGACAGGGGACACAGTTGGCACTGGGGAACACAATTGGCCTTGGGGACATCACTGGCCTTGGGGATGTGGCCATGGCACACTTCTCCCCCCAGCCTGGGAGAACCCAGGAGTCCTGGTTCCTTGGGATTTGGAGGAAAACCTCCTGGTCCCTCTGGATGGGGCAGGGACAGCCAAGATGGTGCCTCCTCCCATGGAGCCCCCAGAAGCCACCCCCGCTTGTGCCCCACGCGTGGCCATGGCCTCACCTCGGATCTGCAGGTTGGAGAAGCTCTGCACGGGGATGGTGATCCTGGAGGAGCAACGGGGGGTGTTGGAAAAGCATCGGGATCCCGCCACCCCCCCGCCCCCACCACCATCTCAGCCCTGCCGGGGGCTGGGGCAGGAGGGACGGAGAATAGTCCCCAGGCAGGTCAGACACCCCAGGGGGACCACGAGGACTGGGGTATGGTTCAGGACATGGCCAGGGAGGGGGAAAGGGGCAGGATGGACCCCCCTCCACGCTGTCACCTGCTCTCCTCGCCCTCCAGCAGCTTGCGGTACGTGGCGATCTCGATGTCGAGGGCCAGCTTGACGTTGAGCAGATCCTGGTACTCCTGCAGGTGCCGGGCCATCTCCTCCTTGAGGCTGCGGATGTCCTCCTCCAGCCGCACCACCGTGTCCTGGTAGCCGGCTGTCTCCAGGGCGTAGCGTTCCTCCAGCTCCCGCAGCTGCCTCTCCAGGGACTCGTTCTGGGGGGCCACGAGGGGAGGTGACACCCTCCATGGCCACCTTCTCCCAGGAGTGAGTGCCTCTCTGCAGTGCCCATCCAGCTCCCAGCCTTGGAGACCAGCTGTTCCCCCAGCACTGGGTGGCGGTCCCCACCGCCGTGCCAGGGAACCCTGTGGTGGTGGCAGCTCCCCGAGGCTGTGTCCCTCCCCTTGCACCCCACAGCTGTCACCTACCGAGCCCCGCAGAGCCTCCAGGTCGCAGGTGAGGGCCTGGAGCTGGCGCCGGTACTCGTTGGCCTCCTGCTTGGCCGCGCGCAGGGCCTCCGCGTGCCGGGCGGCCGCGTCCGTCAGGTCGGCGAACTGGTGGCAGGGGACACGTGCCATGGGATGGGAACACACGGCAGGGATGTGTCCCGGTGGCACGTGGCGTGGGGACATGACCCAGCTCTGCTCCATGGGAGGGACATGGCCCCAGTAGCACGTGGCATGTGGAGAAACGTCCCTGCTACTGCAGGGTGGTGGGACGGTGCACATGGGATGTGTCCCAAGTGCCATGTGTCCCTGGAGACATGTCCCTTCTCCTGTGGCAGAGGGGACCACGCACATGGGACATGCACTTGATGTGGCTCCGGGGACACGTCCCTGTTCCCACAGCAGGAAGGGACACACGGGACTTCTCCAAAGGCACGTGTCCTGGGGCCACATCCCAGCTCCCATGGGAGGGAGGTGGCCCCAGCAGCACGTGTCGTGGGGACACATCCAGCTCCCATGGGAGGAAGGGACAGCACACACAGGATGTGTCCCCAATGGCACGTGGTGCCAGGGACGTGTCCTGGCTCTGGTAGGTGGAGGGGACAATGCACGTGGGGCACGTGGCTGGTGGCACGTGTGGTGGAGGCACGTCCCTGCTCTCTTGGGGTGGTGGGACAGTGGACATGGGACACATCCCTGACGTCAGGTGTTGCTGGGGACATGTCCTTGCTTTGCAGGTGGGAGGGATGGTGCTGTGGGATGTCACAGGGGACACGTCCCCACCTCTGTGGGGTGGCGCACATGGGCCACATCACTGTGAACACAACTCCTAAGGGACCGTGGCTGTGTGACTCACTGTGGGGGACACATCCCTGCTCCCCTGGGGACACAACCAGCACGCGGGACATGAGTGGGGACAGCGGGGATGCCAAACCCCATGCACCACCACCAGGAAGGACCACCCAACTGAGAAGGTGACATCCCAGGGGGGGACAGCCACCACCAAGCAGAGCCATCCAACCCTAGGGGCGTCAACCCCAGCCCTGAGAAGGTGACACCTCCGAAGGCCACCCATCCGTTGGGTGACTGGCTCCCAGCACACCTTGGACTTGTACCACTCCTCGGTCTCTTGGACGTTGCTGGCGGCCATGGCCTCGTACTGGCTGCGGATGTCGCGCAAGGCGGCCGTCAGGTCCGGCTTGCTGGCGTCCACCTCGACATGCACCCGCTGCCGGGCCAGCTGCTCCTGCAGCTCCCGCAGCTCCTCCTCAAACTCCTCCCGCTCCAGCTTCACCTGCAGCAGCCTGGAGAGGGGCAGGATGAGGCCACCAAACCCAGCCTCCTGTCCCCCTGTCCCACACCCCCATCCCCAGCGTGCCCAGAGAGCAGCACCCGGCTCGGCCATCGCCTTCCTCCCCGCGTGCCCAGCGAGGAAGAGGAGGGCCAGCCCCATCCCAGCTCCCGACTCATTTTAACAGCGTTTGGCGTAAAGGTGCTGGATGGTGGCGAGCAGTTGGACGTCCCCAAAAGTTGCTCGCACTCCCGGCTCAGCCGCAGCCCCGGCACTTACTCCTGCTTGGTGGTGCGGAGCTCGTCCTTGTTCTTCTGGAACATGTCCCGCCAGTGCCCCGTCTCCTCCGCGCTCTCCTCCAGCTCCCGCTGCAGGTTCCTCACCACCGTGTTGATCTTCTGCCTCTCCGACTCCAGGCTGGCCTGATCCTGGATCGAAGCCTTTGAGCGCTCGCCCACAGAGCGGCATCCTCGTGGGATGCTCCGACGATGCCGAGTTCCGGCCCTGGCTAACGCCCCACAAACCAGCCCAGGGAACCCACACAGGGACCCGGGGAGCCCCCAAACCTCCCTAAACCAGTCCAAGGAACCCACGCAGGGACCCAGGGAGCCCCCAAACCTCCCTAAATCAGTCCAAGGAACCCACGGAGGGACCCAGGGAGCCCCCAAACCTCCCTAAATCAGTCCAAGGAACCCACGGAGGGACCCAGGGAGCCCCCAAACCTCCCTAAACCAGTCCAAAAAACCCAGGCAGGGACCCGGGGAGCCCCCAAACCTCCCCAGACCAGCTCCGCTCTCCCCACAGCATCTCCATCCTGGGGCAGCGAGAGCCAGGACAGACGGATGCTATGATGGGGCGAGTCTGGGGCAGGACACAAACCCCATTTCCAGCTCAGGACCATTTAAAGGGGGAACTCGAGGGCACCGACTCCAAGCAAAGACCCTTCCCAGCCACAACCAGCAAGTCCCCGTCCCTCCCCGCGGCTGGACCTGCGTCATGTCCTCCATGCTGCGCCGCAGCTGGTCCATGTCGCTCTGGTACTGCTGCCGGACACGGTCCAGCTCCTTGTCGTGGCTGGCCACCTCCTCCTTGAGGGCTCCCTTCAGCGCCGTCAGCTCCCGCTCCCGCAGCCGCAGCTGCTCCTCCTGCCGCTGTTTGGAGCTCAGGGCCTCCTCCAGCTCCTCCCTGGTCTCCAGCAGCTCCTGGGCCAAGGGGACAGCCCGGCTCGGTGGCGGCGAAGTGACAGAGGGGGATGCCCGCGCCTCGGCGCGATCCTCACCGTACCTTGTACAAGGCTTCGCCGCCCGCGGCCGCGCCGGAGCCCTTGTGCAGGCGGTCGAGCTCTCGGCGCGTGGCCAGCAGCTGCTCCTCGCAGTCGCCCAGCCGCGTCTCCGCCTGCTCCTTGGCCGTTCTCACCTCGCTCAACCTGGGGGCGGCGGGGGGGACACGACAGCAACGGGGCCCTTCAGAGCCTGGCGGGGACCCGCTGGCCTTTGGGGACCCACATCTGCACCCCGAGGGGCCGGGGCTGCAGCGCCCACCCACGAGCGCCTACGTGGTGGGTGGCTCGTGCCGGCACGGCGAAGGGGATGGGGACAGCGAGGCCACCCACCCTTGCGCTCCTCCAGCCCTCTTTATGTCTCCAAATGTCCCCCCCCAACCCTCCGTCAGCGTCCCCAGCATGGCCGCAGCCCCCGCAGCGGCACTTACTCTTGCAAACTCCTCTGCAGCTCCTGGCTTTTCTTCTCCAGGGCCCCCCGCAGCCGCTGGTTCTCCCCCTCCGCCTCCCGCAGCCGCGACTCCAGGCCCCGAGCGGAGCCGCTCCTGCCCGGATCCCGGCTCAGCTCCAGCTTCTGGCGGAGCTGCAGGAGAAGGGACCCCGGTCACGTCCCCTCCCCGGGGGCACAGCGACCAGCGACCGCAGCCATGCTCCATGTCCCCCTCCCCAGCATCCCCCCCGCCCCCGGCTCTGGCGGGGATGGGAAGGACCCCCAGCACCCCCGAGACACCCCAGCGGGGTGTAAAACGGACCAGGGGAAAATTTGGTCTCGCCTGGGCACCCAAGCCCAAGTGAAGGGGCTCAGAGCA
>VXBH01008185.1:112114-142205 GCA_013400035.1 Rynchops niger
TTGAAAATGCCCAGATTTTGGAGTAACTGTTCTGCCATCCTCTTCTGTGGTCTATCCACGGTCCTGTACAGACCACAGAGGGCACGGTCTTTTTATTTTTTGGGGGTTTTTTTCTTCTTTTTTAAACTTCTTCAGTTATTACATCTGAGAATTTTGCAGGAAATCCTAAAAGCACTGAAAAAGTGCCAGCTTTCTGCAGCAGCGTGCAGTACACGTCATTAGCTACAATACTGATAGCTCGGAATGAATCTTAGCCGCTTTCTCCTCTCATTGGAAAGCCAGCAGCCATGTCTGTGCCCATACACAACCGTGTCTTACAAACTGCTGCAGCAAACTGGAATTTCACAGAATCATAGACCGGCAGGGGTTGGAAGGGAGTGATGGGAGTGTTGGAAGGGGACTGGAGATCACCCAGTCCCACCCCCTGCCAGAGCAGGGTCACCCACAGCAGGGGGCACAGGGACGCGTCCAGGCGGGGTTGGGATGTCTCCGGAGACGGAGACCCCACCACCTCTCTGGGCAGCCTGTGCCAGGGCTCTGCCACCCTCACAGCAAAGAAGTTCCTCCTCGTGTTGAGATGGAACTTCCCATGGTCAAGTTGGTGCCCGTTACCCCTTGTCCTGTCCACGGGCACCACTGAGAAGAGCCTGGCCCCGTCCTCCTGACACCCCCCCTTGAAGTATTTATAAGCGGTGGTAAGGTCCCCCTTCAGTCGTCGTTTTTCCAGCCTAAAAAGCCCCAAATCCCTCAGCCTTTCCTCATCAGATGTTCCAGTCCCCTCAGCATCTTGGTAGCCCTTTGCTGTCCCCTCTCCAGCAGTTCCCTGTCCTTCTGGAACCAGGGAGCTGGACACANGCTGAGGGTGCGCTCTGTCCCCTCATCCAGGTCACTGACGAATATATTGAAGAGGACTGGACCCAGTACTGACCCCTGGGGAACACCACTCCTCACTGACTAGACTCCGTGCCCCTAATCACAACCCTCTGAGCTCTGTCTTTCAAACGGTTTTCTATCCACCTTACCGTCCATTCATCCAACCCATGCTTCCTAAGCTTCCCTATGAGGATGCTGTGGGAGACCGTGTCGAACGCCTTGCTAAAGCCAAGGCAGACAACATCCACCGCCCTCCCCTCATCTCTCCATCCAGTCATGCCATCATAGAAGGCTATCAGATTAGTCAGACGTGATTTCCCCTTGGTGAATCCATGTTGAGTACTTCTGATAACTTTCTTTTCCTCCACATGCCTTGAGGTGATGCCCAAAACAAGCTGTTCCGTCATCTTTCCAGGGATGGAGGTGAGGCTGACCGGCCTGTAGTTCCCCGGCTCCTCCTTCTTGCCCTTTTTGAAGGCTGGAGTGCCGCTGGCTTTCCTCCAGTCCCCAGGCACCTTGCCGTCCATTTCACCACCCCCCTTTCTTACAGTGCAGACCCAGACCCAGCGGTGCTGCTGCACCAGGCAAGAGGAATTTCTACCACAGATGCTCAGAGCATCCCGCATCCCACCTACTTGATCATGTGGTTGGCGTAAGCTCTGGAGCAGCAGGTGCTGTAGCGACACAGCGAGCAGTGCACGTAGGTGGGGAAGTGGTTCGGGAAGTCGGGGATTTCGAAGCTGCACTCCAGGCAGGTCTGTCTCCCCAGGACGCTCCTGAAGAGAAGGGGGGGGGTATTGTCATTAGTGTCTGAACAGGCATCTCCAGAGTCGTAATAATCAGGACAGAGAAGAACTTAATGACATGTAAAACCTTCAGAAGTCTGACGTCAAACTAGTCTCATCTCGCCCCCTGGCTTCCTAGGGTGCCTCGGTGCCAGGCTAAACATTTCCCACTTGCTGTAGTCAGGAGTATATAATCCAAGAGTGGATAATAAATAAATTAATTAATTAAAATATCAAAGACAAGGCAGCCGGACAGAGGATGGGCAGAAAGCCCTCAGGCTGATGAAATTCCATTGTTTCTATAAAAGCGCCTAGCTAATTCTGTATTTTGCAGTTTCACCTCACGGGCTTTCATAACATGACTTAATCCCACTTTTGGGGGAAGCCGATTCTCCTGGCACAAAGTTTCCCTGGCAACAGTAAGACAGAGCTGCCCAGTGCCGAGGATTGTACTACCCATCACCGCGGCATTAAAAAGCTAACTACGTTTCCTTTTAAGAAAAAAAAAAACCCAACTTTTTAAATCTGTAATTTAGCAAAAAGTTCTGACATTTTTTTGACCGCTCTCTTCTGGACGTTCCTCTGGACAGGCGGGTACAGGAAGATGGGCTGGGGGTCGGTAGAAGATGACAGCGGAGTGGTTTCCTGCCCGGGGCCCTGCGGCATGTCATTGGAAGGTATTGGCACTGTCCGCGGCTGTCCTCTGGATGCCCTGATCGTAACCTGCAGAAAACAGACAGACCCAAACCTCCTCAGACACAGGGGCAGAAGCCATCTATCCCACGCAGACTCCCCTGTTTGGAGCAGTCCTTCAGGCTCTTAGCAGAGAACAAAGAGGTGCTCCTGGGACACCCCTCGTCCCACCCAGGGCAGCGCTGGCATAGAAGAGGACAACGCCTTGAGCCCCAGAAGTGCCTGTTTGTCCCTAATGGCTCCAGAGGGCGTCCAGACGACTAATTCAGACACCGTCACTTGTAGATAGATACCTGCGTTAGGAGATTTTAAGCTCCGCCGTGCTACTCACACCTCCTCTCTCTCACTTATTGTTTCTGTGAAGCATCCGATTAACTAATCGCACACCACAGAGTGTTTTTCTGTCCCCGTGAGCGTGGTTTAAGTGATGCAGACAAAGCAAACGCCAGTTCTGCAGCACTTAATAAATACACACCAATACAGACGCTACGGGCGTTCCCTGAGGAAAGAGAGGAGAGAGGCCTGCTGTTAACTTGGATTTCTTACCTTGGTTCCAGGTTTCAATCCTTCTAATTGTTTGGGCTTTCGGAAAGTTTTGTGGTGCTGCAGCTTGTGTTCAATTTTATCCTTGGCAAATATGAACTGGAGTCTACACTTGTTGCAGTGATAAACACTCTTCTTCTAAAGCAAATGCGAATGAAATATATTTCATTTTAGAGAAACAGAAGTCACCACACAGCAGGGGTTTTTGTTTAAAATAAAGAAAAAAGGAAAAGAACAACAAAAAAAAAAATCACTTTTCCCCCCTTTGAAACCAAAGGCAGCCCCATTGTTCCTTAACACCTGAAAGTCCCTCCCCGCCAAGCCCCGTATCTTGGGTGTTTTGGTTTTTAATTAAAATCATCAGGCTCTGTGGAGACACCAAGACCTGGAAGTGCCACGGAACAAGCCTTCCTGAGCTTGTCCAAGGCCAAGTAAGGCAGAGGAGCAGAGCAGCGCGTGGGGCAACTTTTCCTTCCAAAGCCGCCCTGCCTCCGCCTCTCGGGGAGGCAGTGAGGGACTTCGGGGGCAAATCAGCCCAGGCACTCGGCGAGAGCGCCACGTTTCTATATTCTGAAAGTACACTTCAGCTACACCCACGTAAAATATGTTGTCCATACAGCCAACATATACGGGAACAGAACACCGAGCTACAGAAATTACATTCATTTGTGCGCACAGAGTATTATTTACTTATTTATTACCTGGAGATCAAAACATTTAAAACCCAAATGAACACACAGAGCCCACTGCTGGTTTATCATCACAGGAAGCAAACACAGTCCAGCAAAACATGCTTTTTCCTGCTAAGTAACAACAATGTGTGCTGCTCCCGAAGGAGCTATGCCTCTTCTCTTCAGCACAGTCCCTATGAAAGGTCTGGAATGACAGCAGGCAAATCGCATTTGTTACGGAGTGGATACAGCACCTACTAAAACCCCTCTTTCAACCAAGTTTTCTTTCTTTCGGTTTTTATTCCAAGCAAACGCTCAACTAAGCGCATGCTTACGATCCCCAGCCTCTCCGTGGAGAGGGAAGCCCCTGCGGCAGTACCTGATGCCTCATGAAGTGCTGCTGGAAGGCATTGCCGTTCTTAAAGACCTTGAGACAGTAAGGGCAGAGCAGGTGCCGCGTGTCTTCGTGGATCATTCGGAAATGGCTATCCACTTCAGAATAGAGCGATGAACGATACTGGCAGACCTAGAGGAGCGGACAGAAACATTAGCAGGGAAATAACATGGGAATCTGTCTCACATCCACCACTGCAACACGGAGACCTTCACAGCAATCCCCAAAGACACTTGTCAGTGGAGTTTAGGAACCAGGTCCTACAGCACCTGCTAGCCTATTCCAACTGTGGGATACCGAATCAAGCAGCGTACATTCAGAGTAGTTTGGGAGAAACGCATTTGAACCACTTGTATAAAAAGAAAGTCATGACAATTCAAGCTCCAGATCCAAGAAAAAAAAGAAAAAAGGGAGAGACGGTCAAGGCAAAGGAGTAGGAATATACTAAAGAGCAGTTTCTTCAGGGCCTGTGTAAAATGTAGAATCTGGAACATAATCTGTTTTAACATAACATATTTTAGAAGTGTCTTCTCTGTTTTTAATTTTTGGAGGGGCAATTTAGGACCTCTGGGTGGAGATGAGACACGTTCAGAATCCACGCGAGCACAAATCTCATGGCAACGGAGTGTCAAGAAAAGGTAACACACCAGCAACGTAATCTCATGTGCTCCAGAGTGACAACTTCTCTTTATGGCACAGCCATTTGCCTGCAGGCCCCGGCAGGAAAGAAAAAATTAGGCTCTGAATGCCACTGGGTCTGAACAAACATCTATCAAGCTGAGCCAGCTTCAGAGCGCTGGGAATTGGTGGCAAACAAACATTAAGCTACTTGTGCTGACCTATGAGCCACCGGAGTTCTCTAATCGCACCCCTGGAAAAACCGCAATGGGCTCCACAGATGTGTTCGCGGCCCGCCTCTGTTCTGGACCCCTGTAAGCCACAGACTTTGCTGAGAAGTGCCAGATTTCCTCTTATTCTACAGTATGCATTGATGGAGTCCAGCCCCTGCACCACTCTGAATACCTGACAAACGTAGGGCATCTCCCCAGGCTTGTGAGTGTCCTTCATGTGCTGTAGGAACATCGGCTCGCTCTCAAACGCCCACTCGCAAATCTTGCACTTTGCTGCAAAAGAAAGGAAAAGCAGGTAACAGCTGGGGGACAAAACCCTGTTAAAACATATCAAAGAAACTTGTGACTGGTAGTGTAATAACTTAAAAAAAACCAACCAACCAACCAAACCCAAAAAACTACCTCTCCGTTCGTTGAATTGGGTAGACAACAAGATATGTTCCGAGAGGTTTCCAAAAAGCAGCAAAAATTCTCTTAAACAAAACGGCAGGTACAACACGTAGGAAGACGCCCCAACAAGGAAACCGCAAGCGATTTTAAATCAGATGTCAACCTACTGGTAAAAATTAAGTTCTACCATGACATTATTATTGAACTCAATCTTCAAAATACTCTTGACAGTAAGTTTGCAGAAACGTGATTTAGATGGATTTTTCTGCTGGCCTACAAAACCGACGCACCAAGGGGCAAGGCAGAACAGATGCTCCTTTCTCAGCAGACCTGCAGCTAATACAAGACAGAAACCCTCTTAAACCTAAACAAACAGCAGCAAAACCAACTTACTTGTTGACTCATAGGGACTGTGGACGTTCTCTAAGTGACACTGCAGCTGAAACGGAGTGGAGAACTGTCTGTAACAATGCTGGCAGATGGTGTGGACATCCACCTCCCCGTTCTGCTGGTCCAGTTCAACGTGGTGCTTCATGTGGTTCATAAACCTTACGGAGGTGAAGAGAAAGGGCGTAAAGAGAAATCCACGCGTTTTGCACCCATAACCCTGAAAGCATTATGAATACCGCACCGCAAGTTTGTTGGTTTTTTTAACAGCATTAAGATGTTTCCTTCTTGGTCTTCCCATCAAAAGGAAGGAAAATCTCCTCCTCCCCAGCACCCTCCCGCTCCCTAAGTCCAGGGGAAGCGCGAGAACAGGTTTTGCTGTGAGAACAAGGGGCTCTGCCACTTGCTTTGGAGCACTTCTGACCCCAACCAGCCGCTCCACTGATGACAACAAAACATTTCAACTTAGAAGAAAGATCAGTGGCCCAGTTATCACGGAGGGGATGGCTCAGAAGAATACGTTATTTCGTAAAAAAATATTTTTCTCCCTCTGTTGTAAAACGCATTGAATGAAGATGAGAAGAGCAGTTCTTCAAGAAGAATTATTTCCTATTATCTAGCGAGACTAGTGATGAGCAAATGAGGCGTCTCTGCTGAAGAACGTAAGCGCAATTATTCTAACCGCGCAGTCGTCTTACAACTTTTTCCCCGGACCGAGCTGTCTGACGATGGGCAAGTCTCTCCCTTCTGTGCTTCAGTTCTGGTCTTAAGCTACGGTACGGGGAAGCTGTAGGGCTCCAGGGACTGATGCTTACACCTCATACCTACTTCTGCAGATCAGAGGGATCAGAACCCCGCGGCCTGTTTTTGCAGACCTCGCAGTCCTCTTACCGTATGTTGTTCTTTAGCCTCTTGGTGCAGTGCGGACACCTGAAGGAAGTTGGAACCTTGGGGAAGTTCAGGAGCTGGCTCACTTTGCCACCATCTCTGCCGTAGTAGAAATCATCTACCAACATAATGAGCTTACTTTGGGACGAGTCAACTACGTTTTCACTTGGCTCTGGAGCTTTAGCAGGCGGGGACAGGGCAGGGATAGGAGTAGAAGAGGGTGGTGAAGCAACAGCTGTAGTTTTTTCTGGAGACGGAGGCTTTGCAGATTGAATATTTGGTTCAGATTCTAGAGATTTTCTTTTCTTGAGGAATTCAACCATTTCAGGGCAGCAGTACTAAAAGGAAAAAAACAAACAAGAAATCCCCAACACGTTAAACTGTATCTAGGCAGAACTATATATACTGTTAGCAGACAAGGACTAGCCAGTACTACGAAAGGACAGAGGAACTCTAGGAAAGGGTAATGCAGATTCAGTATCCATTTTTCTGGTTTGATTGTTTACTGCTAAGTAAGATCAGAAAATGAATGCGTCTCCTGGCACCAGCAGGACATAAAACTAAGGTCCTGCCAAATTCCAGCAAGAGATGCTGCGGAAGGTCTTCCAGAGGCCTCTCCTTTGCCTCTCAACTTTCTCCTGGTCACACTCTTCCTCTTCACAGAAGCCCTTGATCTAAGGAGAACAACTGTTCTTTGCACTCCACAATCACAAGCAATTATCCGTTAGCTGCTCATCTCAGAGTGGGTACTTACACACATATGTCCTCTTAAAGCTTCGGTGACTCGAAACTGAGCATCACACCTTGGGCAGACCTTCCTGCCACCATCTTGCAAATCAAACGTGGGAATAGGAGATGAACTGACTGCAACAGGAAAAACACACAAAAAAATGAGAATCCTTACATTTCAGCCTAAATCTAGGCAATCTTTTTGGGACACTGAAATACTTTAGTTTCAAGAGTTGTACTTTTAACTACTAACTAGGCTGAGAGAGGTAAACACCTTAAGAAGGTGCTCCCTTTGGAAGAAGAGAAGCAAAGATTTTATCCTTTTGCCTCCTTGTGTAGAGTATTTGAGGTCTGTGTATTTCCAAGACGGCAGCGTCCACACCAATAATTTTGAATGTAAAATAACGTATGCAAGCAGACATCCCTCACAAAATCTAATCACTGGATAAAAACGTACAGATAAAGACGAAGAAATTAACAGCAAAGCTTTTCAAGCGTTTGTCCCTATTGTGGAATCTCAGCAGTTACAGGTTAGCGTTTTTTTTACTGCAGAAAATAAACTTCCGAACCCTCAGCAGCATCAATCGAGCCAAGACAGCTGCTGCAGCCCGTACCTTTTAATGACGACGATGACGACGACGACTCTGAAACGCTGCATCTCTGGGAACCGTGCACAGGGCTGCTGTTGGAAACCACCAGCGGGCCAGGGCTCTGTCCTAACGAAGGAATGGTGTTCAGGGTATTCACTAGCTTAGCAACCTCATTGCTGTTCTCCCCAGTCACTCCAGGCCTCTTTACAGTCACAAAGCTCGCAATACTCACTGCCGAGGGAATGGATGGCAGAAGAACACTAATAAGGACTCAGTAAGGTCTGATCCACTGCCTGAATCCCGCCCCCATCTAAGATGCCTCGTCTCTTGCTCTTCTACCTCCAGTCTGCCCCGGAGACGACTAAGCCATCGATTATCCCATCCAGGGATGCGAAGGCTGGCCAGGCTGGGAAAGGGAATTTCCCCAGCCTTCCAGATAACACTCCAAGATAGGAGCCATGTCCCGCCATGAACTGAACAGGACACTGACGGTCATGAAAACTATTTGTATTTCTTTTCTAAATGCAGCTGTATATGATTATGGCCACTTACAGCTAAAAATAACCTGACTACTTGCTGCGTGAAGAAGTATTTTTTTTTTTTTGTGCTTTTTAAATTNCAACACAGTTTCTGCTTGTGTTCATCATCTATTTAACTTCACCTTTCAAAAAATACAAGCGATTAACAAATAGTATTTTTGACTTTGGGGGACTTGTAACTGATGGTCTCACAACATTCTACAAACCAAAATTTAACTAGTTCTCAAACCAAACTGGACGCGGTGGCGGGATTATCCTCATTTTCCAGGTTGGTAAAGAGAGCTGAAGCGTGAGTCAGTGAAGAGAGGCAAAAATAGAACCCAGGAGTTCTGACTCAAGTTCTGTCTTTTAGCTGCTACGCCGTATGTTTGAAGATGAAAATATAGACAGTGTCATACACTCGAGTCCCCTTGCTTTTCCATGGCAAGTCTTACCTAATTTGGGGTTAGTAGCTTGACTGGACTGCCCTGGCTGCTGCACAGTTAACTGTCCAAGTGGTGTTGGCTGCGTTGCAGTAGGAGTTGTGGAGGTGCTGGGAGTGGACTTACTTTGCTGCTGGGCCTGGGACTGTGGCACAGTGCTCCTGATGGTGAGCGTGGCCGGAATGACCGTAGTGAAAGTGTTGGTGGTGGGTCGGACCGGCATGGTCGTACCTGGTCTCACCTGGGCCATTTGAGAGAACACCTGAGGAACTCCAACCGTTGGTTTAACAAACTGGGTACCTGGGGCTTCAAAAACAAAGGAAGAAACAGGGTAGATCAAGTACTCGAATTCCATTCCTGTGCAGTAATACCTGAGTGCGACCTATTTTCCAACACTGCGGAGCTCCCAGTGGAAGCTAATTCCAGTAGAAATTTTAAAACTTGAGCACCTTAATTTCACTTCCCAAGCAGACTAAAACTGAACATGGGTGCAGACAGAGTGAAGACTGTATCCATAAGGTTTTTTTAGGTGGAATTTTCCAAAAGGCCCAAGTATCTTACGAGCATAAATCCTGCCGACTTTCACAGGGCTCATAGTCCTAGTCACTAGGTCCAACAGAAACCCATGGAAGGTTTCTTACGGCAGGACAAGGGTGATCCCACAGTTGCAAATTAGTTTGCGATACGAGGCTTTGGAGACCTGTTCTGGGGAGAGCGAGAGGTGACTCCTCACTAGCACTGTTGCTTTGTTTAAGGCAGGTTTCTGGCGACCCACGGGCTCTCAGTCTTTCTGATGGTGCGTGACACAACCTGGCAGCAGAAGTCAGCGTTAGAAAAATCATCCTCAGGGTGAGGTTTGGCTTCCAGGCAGTCGGGAAGGACTCGCATCGCTTGGGGAGACTTGAAATGAAGAGGGGCACTCGTGGGCTGGGATCTTGACATTAAAGTTAACTGAGGAGGCTTTTTGGAGAGGCTAGATTTATACGGAGCCCCGTGAGGCAGACATTCCTTCCAGCTGGAAGTCCCCGACTCTGCAAACTGGTTCATTACTACGATCAAAGGGCCTACTCTCTGCTGCAAGATGACTAGCAGAATTACAGCCACAAACACAGATAAATTTCACCCGCTACAGAATTGAACCCGCTTCTTTAGAGCCGCTAGACGTGTGGGTGAAATACAGATTTCAAATATTTATTTTTTTAACACTTGCTACTCTATAAAGGAACAGGACAGAGGCTTTGGCTTGTTTCGGTCCTTACCTGGGACGAGGGTGATGGGTCTAACTGTCTGACCTTGCTGTACATTGAGAACAATTCCAACTTGGTTCATTGTGTTTTGTACCGGCCGCACGTTCCTCACGGGAAATCCCTGCAGTCAAACAGCACCGTTACCATCAACACAGCGAGCACATCTGATGCACTTTTACTCCGAGTCTTCTAGCCCAAAAACCAAATAAACAAACTAAAAAAAGCCCCACAGTGCTATCACCTGCAGATCAACTGAGCTATGAGGCCATACTGTTCCCAGCCAGCGCCTTACCAACAGCAGGGCCACCTTCCTTATGCTCCACAACATGTGAAATACAGCCTCCATTCTCAGCCCCTCCTTCCCGAAGCACCCACAGAAATCTTCTCCCAGCTCTTAAAACAATTTATTAACCCATATTTGAAGCAGAAGTAGTTTCCTGGGACAGAAAAATTTGCAACACACAGAGACAAATTTTTAGATTTTTTTCTTCTTGTTTTAAAAGCAGGAGCTCTGGTGAACACGGGCACTCGTTTCGTAGGAGCGCTTCCCCAGGCAAATGCTTCAAGAAGCCAGCAGACATCTGAAAAATTACCTGCACGTTTCCCAGGAAAATAAAATGAAGTACTTAAGTACTCAGCAATGTCAAATTCACGCAGATTGGACAGACCCACCCACAGCAGGGAGCTGGGCTCTACTGGTAAGCCCACCAGCGAGAGCCAGCGGGAAGTCCCACAGGACCTGCCGAGGTGTGGAACGTGGCCAGCTTTCTCAAGTGAGATTCGACTGCAAAACAACTAGGAACACGAGCTATTGCCAAAGCTACTTCTAAATCTACATAAATTAAAACGCAAAAACCCAACAGATTTCAGCTCAAGTGCAACATCCTCTAAAGGGCTCAAGAAAAACTGAAGCAGGCGTCTGATCATTTCCAACCAGAGAACATTCTTCCACGGACGAGTGCAGCACATCTGTCTCGGCCGTCCCGGCTGGAAGGGCACTCACCTGGGTCGTTATGAAGATGGGCTGGCTGGTCACTGGAGAATTGGTGACGTGATTGGCATTCTGCATGATCTGTACAGGTCGCAATACTGGCTGAGTCACCATCGTGCCCAGACCCGAGGCCGGGTTCTGGGTGAGGATTAGCGGCTGGCCACTCTGCTGAACAAGAGGATTGCCGGCTGGAAACAAAAACGGAAACACGGCAAAAGTCACATTTCTCAGGTCAAAAGGCTGCTGCTGCTTCTCACACACGCTCAGCCGGTAATTTTAGTCTTCGGAATTGGAACGAGTTCTCCAGAGCATGCCTTCAAAGTCAATTTGTGAAACTATCCAACCCTTCTATATATGGTTTTACTGTTCATATTTAGACTAGGATTTTCCAAACTGCCTAGGAACCAGGTGTTCAAATCCCTGAGCCTTGAGCAACCTCAGAGACTGATTGCTCTGGCTCCTATGTGCCCTTTGAACACAGCCACAGCAGCTAGAGAAAATATTTTTTCTAGTCTCATTAACTACTAAGTAAAAATTCACCTGCTGTCAGAGACCGGGAAAACTTACGCTGAGCCAGTCCAACCCCTAGCACAGGATGCGTACTAGAGGCAGAGCCACACGGGAAGTTTCTGAACAGCATCGACAGTCACAGACCGTCAGGGACACCACTGTCTGCCCAGGGCTTTAATTATCCAGGTCACAAGAATTCTGAGATAAACTAAAGTTATCTTCAGCATCCTCGGATAGAATGAGGACTACGGGGCTGAACCTTCATGAAGCAGCAGACAAACTTCAACAAAAGAAGGAAAAAAAAAAAAAAAAAGCAAAGAGACTAAAAACATCTGGATCATACTGAAGTCATGATGCGCGGCCTGTGTCACAAGAACATCTTCTAATGGTTCAAAGGGCTTAGTCTCTTGATTCAGAAGCGAAACATCCTGCTTGAAAAAAAGGTGAAGACAGGGAAAAGATGGTAGTTTCATCTGCTAAACTCAACAACTTAATCACACAACGTGTGAAATATCTCACACCAGTCTTTTGGTACAAGAGCACCTTCAGACAAGTGGAGTCCCTCAAGGATCAGCACTGGGACCACTCTTGTTTAACATCTTCGTCAGCGACATGGACAGTGGGACTGAGTGCACCCTCAGCAAGTTTGCTGATGACACCAAGCTGCGTGGGACAGCTGACACGNCACCTGGAGCTCTGTGTCCAGTTCTGGAGCCCCTACTACAAGAGAGAGATGGACGTGCTGGAACGTGTCCACAGAAGGGCCACGAGGATGATCAGAGGGCTGGAGCACCTCTCCTACGAGGACAGACTGAGAGAGTTGGGGTTGTTCAGTCTGGAGAAAGAAGGCTCCAAAGAGACCTTACAGCGGCCTACCAGTATCTTAAGGGGGCCTACAAGAAAGCTGGGGAGGGACTTTTTAGGATATCGGGTAATGCTAGGACTAGAGGGGATGGATTAAAACTAGAGCTGGGTCGATTCAGATGGGACGTTAGGAGGAAGTTCCTCACCATGAGGGTGGTGAGACACTGGCACGGGTTGCCCAGAGCGGGGGTGGAAGCCCCATCCCTGGAAGGTTTTAAGGCCAGGCTGGATGGGGCTCTGAGCAACCTGATCTAGCGGGAGGTGTCCCTGCCCATGGCAGGGGGGGTGGAACTGGATGATCTTTAAGGTCCCTTCCAACCCTGACAATTCGTTGATTCTATGATACTTGCACACAACCAGGTTCCTGCAGCTTCGCAGGACACCACGTGTCAGCTGAGAGCCGCTGCCTGCGTGGGTGCTCCTTTATTTCTGGCTTTGCTCAGAAGTAAAACCACTCAGCTTAAAACATCTTCATGGGGTTTTATACTAATGGACTTTATTTAGTATTTGCTTGCTTGACAGCAACTTGCACTTTACACTAAGCAGCACTAGCTCAATTCCTTGCACTTGTGCCTAGGACCTGTCAGGAGCTCCAAGACCGGCGTTAACCAACCATCGCGCCCAGAGGGATTTCCCAGATGGATTTTCACCATATACGTCTACTACAGACTCGCTGCTTATCGACACAGCTGCCTAATAATTGCGCCATGAGGGTCTGTCCTCGTCCATCGGTTACAGAGCAGGAGTCAGGCATGGACAGACATCACCCTGTTCCCTGCACAGTTTGATTTGCTCCCTGACCCTCACCCACGCTGTGCGCACTGATTTCCGTGGGAAACATGACGCCCGGCCACAAGATGAAGTTGGTGTTGTCCGAGGGTGTATGGAAGCTGCAGCAGCCAACCTTTACGGTTAGTTCTTGGCTTGATCCACAGCTGGAGCGAAGGCCATGCGCGGGAGCAGAGAACTGTGTCCATCCTCCAGCAGACCAGCCACTGAATGGGAATGATGACAAAGGTGAGCATCGTTAGTGTTTGTCAGTAATGAAGGTTTGTTCTGTGTTCTCTGAACCAGGGCCTTGGTGGCTGTAGATCATTTCATCCCATCTTTCACCAGAACGTTTGTTCACAGCCTCCTCTCTCATCCTTTCTTCTGTTCCTTTTGATGCCTTCCCCGTCTCGGGTGCCAGCAAACATCGGCAGCAGTCAGGAGACTCTCCTGATCTTTGTTTTGGTGCGACTTTAGCCCCCAGAAGCAACTGGGCAACATTCCTGGGTTTGAATTTCCTCATTCCGTGCAAATGTTGCCAGCCTGCTCTGGTTGGCAAGTGAGAGCTTGCAGAAGGGAGAGCACACATGGGACAAACGGGATCTGGTTCGAAGGACACAGCCAACCGCTGGTAGCGTCTGCTGGGCCGGGCCGAACTGGGGTGACCAGAAGCTGACTAATGTGGATTTTCCTGGAGCGTAGTTGTAGATCGTGGAAGGCCCTTGAGCAACGGTGCAGAGGAAAACATTAGAAGGAAAAAAAGGCACCAGAAGAAGCAAAGTTTGCTGTTCTTTAACAACTGAACAATTCTACTTCTTGCAGCCTACCACAACAAAATCACTGAGGCAGACCGTCGTAGAAAGCTTGCCCCGTGCAGTCAGCAGGTCACAAAGCAACAGGATACCTTTTTCATCTGCAGGTGATGGAAAGCACCGGGTAACTCTAGCAGTGCTCACGGGCTGTTAGCAGTCACAACTTCACGAGATGGTGAGGCCGCATGCAGTTCAGGGAAGCGAAAAGCAAAAAAATAAGTTCCTCAATCCCACTACTACTATAATCCATGTCTCGAGGGCAGAGGGCTTCCAAATTGGCAGAGGGAGGCGCGACACAGGAAGCCCCCCAGGAATCCTCCCACCGCAGTTCTGCGCCACGGTATGACACGAGGCTGACAGAAAGCCCAGGTTGTCTCAGGGCCACAAAATGGTCCAACAGTACTGAAACTACCGATGTTGGAGGAAAGGGTTGCTGTACCCGAACAGCAAATGTTTCCTTTGTAACTGTGTAAATCCAGGAAAAGACCCGCTGCGTGCCAAAATGTTCTGACCCACAGCCAAAGCGGCTTCTTTCAATGGAAGATGCTTTACACCGCCAGCCTGGCTGCTGCCCGGCTGCCAGCCCTCAGGCTCCACGATCCAAGGGTTTCCAAGCAGACGATACGAGGCAGAAACAGCCGGGTGATGGAAGGTACCTCGGAAGGTTCAGATCCAAGCCACACAACTGCATCTCGCTTGACTTTTTCGAGCGCCTGAGACAGCAGGGGGGGCTGCTGGAAAAGAGACACCAGTTCCCACTTCCAGAGCACGGAAAGCATCAATCCAAAAGCAACAATCAGCAAATGTAACCTCACCCCGAGGCAGAGGATGGAGATGCCTGGACAGTCCAAGATAGGCTGCCAGCCTTTGTGACAATTTCTTCTTTAGGATCAAAACCAACGAGGACAAACCCACCAGCGTCTGAACCCTGCGCATGCTGCCTCCAGTCCCAAGAGAAAGAGCGGACGCGCTTCTAGGCTTCACTGTTTTATAAAGCGAGCTCTCTGAAGAGGGACAGGAGAAAGATGGAAGGAGTGAATGAAAGCTAGAGACAAACAGCATGTATTTGCAATCTTTAAAAAAAAATTCAGAGAGGTAATCCCTTCACAATATATAAAAAAAAAAAAAGGTGATTATCGAAGAAGAGACAGAGAAACAGAGAAGTTGAGGAAAAAGGAAAAAAGAAAAAAAAAGAAATGTTTGGATAGTTCTATCACATTCTCATAATTTACGTCCTACCTAGTGTCTGACGAAGGCCCAAATCCAGAGCGCCAGCAGATCATTTTCTCCTCCTCAGCATCTCGAGGATCTCGCTTGGCTAACGAGGAGCACACAATCATCCCCAGATCTTTCAAGGAGTGGAGACCTCGACAAATGCTGGAAGTCTGTGACTGCAAATGAGGGGTCTTACATCGCCCCTGGAACTTCCATGAAGATCCTGAAGACTGAAGCCGCGATGACCTCGTGGTTAGTACAGAGGCCATTGCGCGGCCTCAAACGGCGTGTGACAGTCAGGTTTCCCACTCCTCCTGGCACTCCTTTGGCCTCTACAAATAACCTGGGAAGACTTGTACTAGCTTAACAAACAAAAGATGACTTTGGGTTTAGGTCCATTTTAAAGCAGAGACCAGTTGACAAAGATCTCCTGGTCGAATCAGTCCAATGATTTTGACTCTTGGCTCTCAGTGTGGACTTGGCAGGTCCCTGCCATGGTGCTGTCTCCTGAAACGCTATCATTAGTAGGCAAAACAAGAGCAGAAGCATATAGAAATACTCTGAATTCCTTACCAGAAACTGCAGGTTCTTTTCAATGTGGTCAGGATGGACATAGTTGTATGCCAAATTTTTTTATTTTTTTTTTTTTCCAGGCTTTGGTAGACTTTCATAAGCGAGAATGACAAGCCTTCTGCAGCAGCATGTCCAAAGGCGTGCGATACTTCTCTTACGTTGTTTCCAAGGAGGTGTGTAAGGTTTCCACAGGTCCTGGAGCACTTTAAACTCACAGCTCAAGACAGATGAGCATAGATTCACTACTTCATCTAGGGAGAATGAGGAGACCAGGGCAGAAATCAGCTGCTGGGAAAGAACAAATTGTGTTCTTCTCTCTTCTCCTCCTGCCTCTCAAGTGCACGATTTTCCAAGCAGCTCACTGGAAATGGCTTAATTTGCTTCTTGGAGAAGAAGGATTTAGACCTACATGTCACTTGATGAAGCAAGCCTCCCGAACAGCCCATTTAGTCCAGCAGTCCTTGTGAATCCTAGGCCTCTTCAACTCCTCCTCGACCTCCAGTATGCTACCAGGAAGGCAGAGCGTAGACATGTGGAAGAGGAGTTTCTTTATCGCCTCTCCCAGCCAAGCACAGCAGAGACACTCTCCTCTAAAGGAGAAGCCACTCTTGTCGCAGGTGCCCTGTGTGTTCATGGGGGAGGTTGGACTGACAAAGCCCTTTAATATGATACTCCAGAAACCCCATACGGACGATCTGCACTTCACAACAGCGTGACCTTCCTAGAGAAGAACACTAGGGCTGAGCCCAGCAACGCGTTACACCGCACTGTGAACAACCAAAGCGTAGAGATGAGGCCCGCAAAGGTAGAGCACACCACACCATCGCTAAGGAGGCCAGCAGGGCAAAGCTCGACCGCTGACACCACCCACGTCAAAACCAGTGATAAATGGTTTAGAGCTGGTGTCAGCACGTGGCGATTTAGAGGTTACCATACACGCAGGCTCTGAATTCAACACTTGGGCATCAATAAAGGTCCTCTCAGGCTTACGAAGGGTAGACTAATGAACCAGGCACGGCACAATTCCTTGATGACTTTGTTCTCCAATGAATGGAGCCACGCAGGGACACACCATTAATGATTTCATGGCAGGTGATTTGGGCATCAAGTGGAGTCAGCTCCCCAGGGCACCCCCTGAGAAATAAGGAATTACTGGGGCCTGGGGACAGACACTTGTAGGTATCTGAGGAGCCCTCCATCATTCTTGGGAGAAGCAACTTCAGGCGGCTCCTGTGCTTTCCAAATCCATTTCCAGAAAGCACGGCAGGTCAAGCTCTGCTCCGAGAGATGTCCTTCAAGCCACAGGACGCACAGGCAGCAGAGAAAAGCCCCTGCCGTAACAGCCCTCCCCAAGTGACGGGCCGGCCGAGCTTGACAGAAACACACACACATCATTTTTGTCAACAAGCGTAAGGAGAGAAAAATTAAACTAAGTGTTACAGAGGGTTTAGGGGAGAGAGGGACCACAGGGCAGTACGCAGAGTGAGTCCCCTTGTACCGACACAGGCAGTAATTTAAACTGGACTAAGTTTTCTCACCTCCCATCCTGACCCGACTTAACCACATACCGTTACGCGCTCGCTGCCTATTACATGTAAGTGCAGTATTTTCTTCTATAGTTTCTATATTTTCAGGACAAAAAAGCACTTTGCGATTCTTGTGGTGAAAAGAATTATAGGGATGCAAGTTACATTTTTATCTGATGGTGGAATTATGCAAAAAGGAATCGAGCTGTCAGGCTGATGGCGCCCATCTCATTTTCTTGTCAACACCACCAGTGCTTTTTTGGATACGAGGACTCTGTGGCAACGGACAGACATATACATTATACCAGCCAGCTATGCACCTATCTGTAATATAAGAAAGAACTGGTCTGACGGGGATACAGGTAGAGCTAAAAGCAATCAAAGGAAGTTAAGGTAAAAAAAAAAAAAAATTAGGCCGAGCGTCACTTCAAATATATTTAGCTTTCAGTACTTTTTCCTTTTATGCCCCAGTAATTTGAGGCACTTAAAAACTAATCTGCAGGGAAAAATTTGGATCCAGCAGAAAGGTGGAAAAAGATAAGCTAAAAGATATTTCCAGCTTTTATTTGGAAATCCTGTTTCTTGATTTTTGGAGACGGGGTCATTTCTACCCAGTCCAGGACGCGCTTCTCCTCTCTTCATCGGAAGGAGAGCCGGTGGTTTGTGCACAGCAGTGCGAAGGGGTACGATACACCTCATGAGAAATTCCAGCTCGTGTTTGTTAACGGATGAGCTTGGAAGTTAGATATTACCAACATGGATGCTGTTATTTAAGAAAAGGATGACTTTTAGGTCTCCAGGCTGGCTCATAAGTGAATTACATCCTGGAGAAGAGAAGAAAAAAAGAAAAAAAAAAAAAATCCAACAAAACCTTACACTGGGAGAATGGAGAGATTTAATGGGTCTTTTTCAGCCCTGGCTTGTAAGTCTTTTTAATGTAAAACAAAATGCAAGACGACAGCCATGAGCGTAAAAAACAGATTGCTGAAAGCTAGGATGACTCCAGACACGGCTCATTTTGTGAGCGTTCCACATAGTCGCAACTTAAACTGGGATGTGACCCCCAGTTACTGGGCCAGCAGAGACTGCAGGGACCAAAGAGGTGACAGATGTCCCCATGGCACTTCGTCACTCAAAACCCTCGCTGGCATCAACCCAAAAAGGATTCCCCTGCAAGTCAAAGTCATGTCATAGGAGCCGGCAGGGACTCAAGGAATACAATGCCGTGGAAAGAAAAAGCCATGCTGTAGGCTGAAAAATGTTGTTTGTGTTCGTCCTGAAGTGAAGGGGCCGAGCCATCCTCCGCTGCACCCGGGCCATCCGGAGGAGAACCTACTCCACCAGAAACACTGAAGCGCTCCAGAGATACCTACAACCAAGCATGTTTCTGTATTTTTCCACCTAATGCATCCATCCCAGAGCATTTAGAAGTCTACCATCGACGGAGGAGAAAGGCCACGCGAGGGGGAGCAGACACACCAAGGGCACGTTCCTCACCCCATGCAGAGGTTGTTTCCATTCCAGTGGATCAGAAAAACACAAATATAACCCCCACCATCACGCTCACCCTCAAACATTCGGCCCTAACTGCGATGTTGGACACTTTGATGTTGAACGTTTTTGTTTCCACAAGGCTAACGGAGCTAACTAACATTTTCAAGTCCCGTGCTGGAGCTCTGGGTTAGTTTCCAGAGCTTACCATGGCTCGCTCTTTTGAGACAGACAAACAAAGAATAAATAAAGGAACAAAGAAGAGAGTTTCTCAGACTGCTGTGATGTGCGCAATACTTTCAAATTTAACATGCGACAAAGGCCTCCCCAAATTAGGTTCCTGTACAAATCCACCAGTTTTAATGGCATCGGGGAATCACTTGGATAGCAGAACTTACGGGGGCATACTGGAACTTGTCAGAACAGCATACGAATATTTTACTGTTAAATATATTGCTTTTAGCAGATTATTTTTTTAGTAGCCGCGCTGTTTTTTATTTTTTACTGTTACTCTAATTATAGCACAGTGATATCACCAAGCCTTTATTAATTTCTTGCAATTGATTTACAACATCTGTCTCAAATTACTTTTATTAGTAAAGCTATGAAATATTCATCACAAGTGTATTATGTGGCGGTATCTAATACATACAGAGTTCAAGACACTTTTCCCAACAAAGGTACCAGTTTCAAATAACGAATGGAATCTTCCTCATTACTTGTGTGTCTGATTAAGTCTTACTACAAATGATACAATGACTTTTAGGTGAGTTTGACAAACTTATTGTTACAGCTCCTTAATCCCGAAGAATCCTAAACCCACTTTATATTTCAGTTACGCAGCGAGACTGCTTAAGCTGTCTCTGAAATGAAGTACGACAACCCTTTCATAGCAAAGCCTGCGAGTCCCTGAGCAGAGACGGCCTCATCCACTCACCTCGGACAACAGCCCACCTTCCAGAGCCCTGAGTGCCGAGTACCCCCCCAAACACCCTGACCGTGAACCACGCGTCCTGGGGAACAGCTACTGCCAAGGAGCTGGCAGCCCCGACCACCGGGAACGCTGCCACAGCACCTCACACCGGGATCGGAGCACAGCATCGCAGCGAGACACGTTCAGTCACCACCGTTAGTTATCCCTGGCTCACGACGAGACGTAGACCCATCCCTATTCCAGATCTTAAGCTGATCTATGCTTCACCTTGACCAAGAAAAAGTGATGGAAATGGCTGAACAAAAAGCCTAACTTACTAAACGTGTCAGTCTGCTTCACCCACACGCACAGCCAGGGAAGAATTCTTTTTTCCACGCACCAGACTCAAGCGTTTGGCAAGAACCAAAGGTGCAGTGAATAAAAGGTTTTCCTACTGTAGTCATCTTTCATTTACTCCCAAAAAGTTTAATTTGTACAGGATCGGTACATGCACAATGGCCCAACTGACTGCGTTGATACCATGAGATCAACAATCAGAAAGTTCCATCCTTGTATCTTCACAAAGTGAATAACATTGCATCTGAAAAACACCAAGCCTCCCAATCTGGCAATTATTGCTTTTTATGAGTCCAAATTTCTCCTAATTTGAGACAACTAGTGGACAACAACATACTCTGACCCGCACACTCAATGCAAACTCTGTTCAGAGTTACACACCTTGCCATTTTCATAGAACAGGCAAAAAAAAAAAAAAACCCACCCAAACAAAGAAAACCCAACTGAAACTTACTGTATCAAATCATGGGTTAAACAAGTAGTAAATTAGTTTTAATCTCACCAGTTTGACTACATAAATTAAGTCACAGGAAATACAGTTCACCAATTGACTACCTGATTTCCTCACTCATTCCAAAACTGCCAGAACGATCAAAAGTTAGTCACCACCAAATGCCAATACCTACTAAAGCACTCTGTAAAAGAAAAAGCATCATCTTCTACGCAAGTGTTCAATTCTCTACTTTTAAGAAACCACTGCTTTGCCTGTAGACCGCGAGTAACTCGGCCAAAGTTTCCTTCTTGTTCTTCAAAGAGCCCACCCTTTCCAACACCTGCAAAAATCTCACCTCTCGCACAGGCATAAAAGCCGTTTTCTGCCTCCTGACCCACGTACTCAGAGGACACCTGGCTCCACGCAGCACCTCGGCTCTGCCCAGCACTCAAAAGCTCCGCTCACAGCTACAGAAACTGAAATTTCCTACCTTACTCACTCACAGGCTGTTTAGCTGTCACATAAGAGAACTTACTGGATCGGACGTAACCAGTCCCTGCCGTTCCCCTTTAAATGTTAACACCAATAACAGGAATAATTCTAGACTGAAATAGTTCATTACCCGTAGCAGTTTTATCAACTGAATTATAATCCTCAACAACGGAATCTTCAATCACATCACTGATTTTCTGCCATGGTTCCAGCTCCTCCTCCTCACATTCCATAAAAAGGTCCGTGTCCGCCATCCTGCAAAGGGAAGAGAAGAGAAACTTTCATTGGAAAACTGTGTTTTGTCAGGCAGCAAAAGTCTCATTACAAGAGAAACTCTAACGCTAGAAATATGAACAATGTTTTTATTTCCCAGTATTCCAAAGAAAAAAAAAATTCAGTCGCATATTTTCAGGTTCTTACTTATTTCTCTGGTTATAGAGCTGACTCCACATCCTACTTGAATAGGCCGTGTTTTCTTTTCAGATAAATCTGTGAAGTTGGTGCTGAAAATCCCTGATTTTGACTTAAAACTGCAGCGGTTCTGCCTCTCCTACACAAGAAAGCCAACCTAAGGGCTCTGAACTCAGGAGTCACCACACCAAAACTCCAGTACCTTTAAATAAATGAATAACTGTGACTGAAAGAAGGAAGAACCATGGGGTTTGTTCCGTTCGTGGTTTTGAATATTCTAGGATTACTGCCAACGCACATGACAGGGATTGAATGTCCAAGTGTAAATGAGTGAAAACTGCGTGCCCAGATGTGCGAGCAACCTCGGCCGAGCCCTCCTTCAGCCCCCGCACGGCTCCCGAGCTGCCCCTGGCAGGGAATCCGACAGACACGTATGAACTCCTTCAAAGAAAAAAAGCAACGGGGTTTTCTGCAATTAGATCCATAGTTAGTGTCCGTCAACTCAAATGAACATTCTCTTGATCTCCGGAGTAAAGCACCCCATTTACCTTTTCTGCACTACTCGTTATTGCGTATAACCATTACTGTATTTATTTAGAGGAAGGCCACACCAGACAATTCCAGCCCGTTTTGTCTCCCCTCATGAGTAAGTCTCGTTCTTGCCACCAATCTCTAAAACTTCTACTTTGTCTACGTCCCTGTGAGACACAGGGAAGCAGAAACAAAGGCAGTTAGATGCGCTGGGGGTGTACCACTTACTCTAATTGGCAGCGTTACTTTCTGCTCCACTATTTACAAACCCCCCAACTTTGTTTGCTCTTCTGAGCACCACTGCGTGCAGAACATGCGTTTTTATAGATCTGCACGTGGTGAAAGTCAAGTATTTTCTCCTGGGACTGCATCTAATCTGGACCTCGACGATCACAGAATCGTATAATTGTCAGGGTTGGAAGGGACCTTAAAGATTATCTAGTTCCAACCCCGCTGCCGTGGGCAGGGACACCTCCCGCTAGATCAGGTTGCTCAGAGCCCCATCCAGCCTGGCCTTAAAACCTTCCAGGGATGGGGCTTCCACCCCCGCTCTGGGCAACCCGTGCCAGTGTCTCACCACCCTCATGGTGAGGAACTTCCTCCTAACGTCCCATCTGAATCGACCCAGCTCTAGTTTTAATCCATCCCCTCGAGTCCTAGCATTACCCGATATCCTAAAAAGTCCCTCCCCAGCTTTCTTGTAGGCCCCCTTAAGATACTGGTAGGCCGCTGTAAGGTCTCCTCGGAGCCTTCTTTTCTCCAGACTGAACAACTCATACAACAATGATGTATATATCTGTATGTGCTCCAAGTTAAAAACCTCACGGGTTGAGATAAAGACAGTTTAATAGAACAGTAACGGAAAAAGAATGTAATAATAATGGTAAAAGAACATACAAAATAGAGCGGTGTCTGCAATCGCTCACCACCCGGAGACCAGCTGCCCGGCCCAAGCAGCGATCGCGGATCCCTGTCCCCAGCCAGCCCCGTTTCTATACTGGGCAAGTGCCTGTCGTATGGAATATTCCTGCAGCAGCTCGTCCTGTCCGTGCTCCCTCTCTGCTTCTACAGGGACCTGAAAAAGTCCTTGACTGAACACAAACATTACTTAGCAACAACTAAAACAATATCTGTTATCAACACTATTCTCATACTAAATCCAAAACACGGCAGCGACTGGGAAGAATGTTAACTCTGTCCCAGATGAAACCAGGACGCTGGTTTCCCACCTGGGTGACCGCAAAGAAGAATCGATTCTGTCGCTCTACCATCAACCGCTGGAAAGGCTGGCTCTCCATCTCGCTCAATACGCAAACCATTACTAATAAACATAGCACATAAACTGAATTACCCCAACGTAACACGTCCAAATTCCTGCTCGTAAACGTTGTATAAAGCCGTAGTTAAACGCATCCGTTGAACTTCTCGCAGAAACACACGCCCCAAACTAGTCTTAGTAAAACTCCTCGTAATCAACGAGAAAAAATAGCCAACTGATTAAAAAAAATAAATAAATCAAGTCTCTTGCTTGTCAAATAAAATTACGTTAGTATATTTAAAAAAATAAAAAAACCCAAACAGCATTGTAATAATCCTAATACACAATTAACCAAGTGTATTACATTACACTTGAAAAAGCTCACGTTCTCCCCAGCACCCGTTACCTGCACGCTTCAAAGACATTACCAGCTTCTTCATTTACATAAAACCTGCAGTGTGTAAAAAATTTTATTAACCTTATCTCAAAGGTGGGAAACAGAGTTCAGGGAAATTAAGCGACTTGCCAAAGACTCTACTAGCAGCGACCGGCTTAGAAATAAAACTCAGTGCCCTTGTTCACATCATTGAACAGAAACTCAAACTTCCTCCTGTTCTGTTAAAAAAAAAAATAAAAATAAAAATGGAGAGACAACAAAAATAATTGCTGAATGACAAATGGTAAGAAAACAGATTCCAAGAAATGAAGCTCTGAAGTACAGGTTCATGGTAGAGATCTGCTTAGCAGGGGAAGCAAGAATCAAAGAGCCTTAAATATTATTTTCTCTGCCCGTTAACATCAACTTTTTTATAATTACAAGCTCTTAGCAAAACCAAGCACAATTTCATAGGGGAAATACCTAAGATCCTGAGCGGATAACCACTGCAACTGATCAATAACTACATATTTATGATTTTCAATATTCCTCCTTCACAGAAACATCTAGAAAAAAAATCCTCGGTGAAGCTTCTAGGACAAAGCTTCTCTTCGCCGGCGAAACCGGCGCCGCTGACAACAGTCACTATTTGTCTGGAATCACATTACTCCCGCCAGACAAGGAACAGGGCCCTAACGCTGTAGTGATGGGCAGGCTATAAATAGTGGGGATAAATAACCTGCTCTATTAATTAAAGCATGCGCATACGTCTGCCCAGGAAGGTTAGAACTCCAGAGGAAGTCTTTGCACACATTGTAAAAAATATATTATTCAACACCTCCTAATTATTCAAAAGATGCAAAGACAAAATGCTAAAGAGACTGTAGTTACAAGCTTCTTTTGACACTAACTTACATTATGCGCACAGTATTTCATCTGTTCATATCAACTGAACTGAGAAAATGTCTCCTCTCTTCTATAATGTAACAGCTTTGTTTTTCAAAGCTTTGATCTTGAATATTTTTGTATGTAAGAAGCCTTTGCTCAATAAAATGATTAATCCCAATGATAAATACTCTACATTTAGCTTTTCAGCGCGCAGTTGGCAGATGCCGGGTTGAAAAATATGGATGCCAAAAAATTGACAAAAAACCCCACAATAATAATTACAAAGTGTTCTAGACGCGCTGCAAAGAAATAAAGCCTTTCAGCTGGGAAGGTATTTTCTCTCCCCTTTAGCTGGAAAATGGGAGAAGACCTCCAGGGGCAGAGCCGATATAGATTAGCCTTGCAGAAAGAAGGGGCACAACTGGGAGCCACGGCAGACCCTTTCTTTTTTGTCAGCTGCCGTGGCTCCTACTCATTGTTGCCAGACGGTGGGGGAAAAGCCAACAGCCATTAAGCTCTTGCATTAAAAGGCCGGCCACCTGATTACATCCCTCTGATCGACGCGCTCACCATTGCCAGGGGAAATCCAACAATGAAGATGTTTTATTTGCATACAATGAGACAGATTATCCCGCCACGAGCAAAGGAGGCATGGGAGGAAAGGGCAGGATTTCTCACTGCAAGCGGAAAAATAAGTCTCCCTTGCAACTTCAAATTTGGAATCTAAGATCCAACTGCATTTATTTATCAACGGGCCACTTCCAGAGAGTTAGAAAGGGATCAGCTGTAATCCCTACAGACCGTCGGTATTTGCTCAAGGGAAAACGACTGAGCAGGTAGAATGGACAAGACATTGGGCTCTGCTTTAGAACATCCCCGGCACTTTCAGTCTTCAACAGCATCCCAATAAACAAAATAAACACCTCGCCCAGTTTCTCCAGCTAAACGAGGGGGCAAGCAAAGGACGCGGCTACCACAACGCAAGTTTTAACTCAGTAATTTCACCGACTCGGTGATGCAAGCGGAGAGAAGCAGGTCCCGAGTGTTTTCTACTACCCACCGCACCTGTGGATGGCAGGTTTTACACGGCAGCTGCAGGAAAAGGCAGCTGGGTCCCATCGAAGTGATCTCGAAAAGATGTGTGGTTATATATTTACAGTTTCATTCACAGCTTGATATTATTTGACACAAAGCAAACAAGTTATGACATACATATGCTGTATATACACACACGCTTCTTTTTAAAAAGGACTTCAAATTAATGACTCGTTCACAGTGTTCTTCAAAATCTACATCATGAGATGCACCACTCTTGCTATAGAAGCTTCACTTTCTAAGGCTTTCAATTAAAAAAAAAAAAAAATATATAAATAAATCAGTACTTGTCAGGGCACTGCTGGTGGCCCAATTTCTGCCTACTGGGTGAAATCATCTGCAACACAATCAGTCTTAGGGGCATCCGAGCAGGTCAGAAGTAAATACACCCTCCACGGTACAGGTGACTTGGTAAAGCCAAAAGCTGAATTTTGTTTAAAGACAGAACAGAGAGGAGGGATGGAGCCTATTACCCCCAAGGGACAGAGACTATTACCCAGAATTTCACGACACCCTCCCTCCAAGGTGCTGTTACCTACGGAGGTTACCTACCCTCGGATCAAATGCGGGAAGTTCTGAGAGCAGTGAAGGAGCCAGGAACCTCTGCTCCCACCTCTCGCTCCCCAGAGCTGCCTGTTCCCCTTTCTCTGGAGAGGGGCGAACTCCAGATGCAACGACATTTACTCTCTGCTCACCACAAAACGGGTCACAAGTTAAGTCATTTTAAATATCAGATACCCTAACCCCAAAAGGTAACCTCCAAGCCTTTGCGAATCCTAATTTAAAGTTTTATTCACACTTTCAAACGACAATATGCATCTTCACGTGAATTTACAATGTAAAAACCCAAACGAATATGCGGCGAGAACCAGTCCGAGTATTAGCGCGGTCAAGGTTTAGGCTGGGTTGGCCACGACGGATGCTGTCTGTGAGCCCCTCACCCTTCCCAGAGGGGGAAGAGAGAGAGAATAAGAGAGAGGCGCTTACGGGATGGAAAAAACCCCACCTAAACCAGCTATAATGAAATATTAACAATAAGAGATAATATTAATAAGAAAATAATGAAACATATACAAATATATACAAACCCACTCTCAAGCTCCTAGAATGACAATCCCATCACCAGCAGGCACCGGGACAGGATCTGAATTTGGGAACGCACGGCTCGGGATCAAAGGCAGACAAGCAGGCAGCGTCTTCCTCAGCCACTGAGGGAAGAGCCCGAGCCCTCTGATCCCTCGGCTTCACACTACGCACGCTGCGGACGGGAGGGACACCCTCCTTTCCAGCCCTGGGTCACCTCCGCAGGGGGGACCCCTCCGGGGGCACCCGGCGCAGCGCCCTGACCTTGGCCGCTGTGGGAAGAAGCACAAGCAGGAGCCTCTCTGATAGCCTCCCCCGGCACGAGCCACAAACACCAGCCCTTATCACGCTGGGAGCGTGCGCGGCCTGGAAAACACCCCGCAAATTTCAGGGTGCGGTTAGTTAGAGGAGACTTAACTGAAAAGTCAAAATCACTGACAAGAAAGTGGGGTTTGTTCTACCTCAAACCTGGACAAGGGTATAGTTTTAACGTGCTAGGATCGTTTTTTCTTTTTTAAAGAATAAAGTCCCAACTGCCTCCCATGGGGAACCCGTGCTCACTGGTGACTATTAGTGATGAAGGACGGAATGAAAGCTGACGAAATAGTTTATGAATATTAAGGACGGGCCTTGCACCTTCCAAAACCCTACAACTAACACGTTTTAGCACAAAGGTGGCTCCTGTACCTTCTTGCTGCCACCTGCTTCACGGATGCGACCCCCTGGCAGGACAGAGCTGGCACAGAGCGTCCCAGAACAAAGAGCGAGTCTCTGCGACGGATCTGCCACCGCTCCCAGCGAGGAGGGTCGGGGGCTGGCCATCGGGTTACGGGCAAACGGCATCCACCGACTCACCGAAACGAGGGACGCGGCTGTTCCACCCCGCAACGGACAGCACAGGTTGCGCACAAAGTACATCCCAGATCACAGTTTTAGCACCAAGCACAAAAACTTTCTTCATCCTTCTTGCCAAAGGCTTGCCAGCTTTTATGCCAGCCTAGGTTTGCCATTGTAGATTTAACTGCAGCACAGTTACGCTAGCAATACCCCAATCCTTTCCAAAAATACGTATTAATAACTAATTGACCCTTAAATTTCCTTCACCGCTTGCTATAGAACAACCTCCTCCCCTCCTGACAGTCCAGAAAAGAAAAGCTCAAACATAAGATCAAGGGTCTGTCTTTAAGAGACCTACAAATAAACTTGAGGAGATGATTGAATGCACGCTTTAGGACAGAAATTAATGCATAAATCAACTTCTCCTGTCCAAAGTTCTCCTGCGGAATGACCACTTCTCTCCATTACATCTTCCCCAGGCAAACACCCAGCCTTAACAGAACTGCTTTCTCGTTACTTATTTTCTCACTTACTTTCAATAATGTGTACTTAATGTCAGGGAACATATCCCAACTTTTTAAGAACCTAGAAACCCGACAAGGTTACATTAAATGCAAACGAATCCTACGATAAAGGTTTCTGCTGTCAAGACGTGCTGCGGTCCCTGCCCTAAAAAAAGATAATGCTCCTCAGTGGCTTTTAATGACTAACTGGCAGAGCCTAAAACTGATATAATCTAAGTGATGAAAAGACACACTGGACGATGTTTTCATTACTGTTTACATGGCTATTCATCACGAGCAGCACCTCCGAAAGAAGCGGGGAGGTGAAAGGCGCTGCGCAAGCCGAATGCCAGAGTTCAACAGTTCCATCCTTCAGGCCAAGGTAAATTTACTTTCTGTTGACTGATGTGGTTGACTTGACTTTGCTGGGTACTGAAATAATTTCAGAAGGCATATTACATACATTTCCTACGAATGCTATATTTTAAAGTCCTGTATGTTTCATTAAAGGCTTTGAAGTGTGTGATGCCTACTAATTAAAATGTATTATTACAGGCTCAATTATAATGATTGTTATCTACCTTAAAGTTTGAACTGCAGAGTGATGAAAACAAACCGCTTTCTGATTATTTGTCTCCGCTGACTGGCTTTTAACACTTTTGGCACATTCTGTGAGCACGGGACTACCTTGAAGCTTCTAGAGGCCAAGAGCGTGTCCGTAACTGTGTTCCTCCACCGAGAAACTCCTCTTCTGTGAGGATCCAGCATGGAGCACGCCGCTCCTGTCAGTGGGGATGCTGGGCTACCGGCACGAGGACAGTTGGAGGCTCTCTGACAGTATCTAAGCAGCTGTGGGGATGGTGCACACAAACAAGGTAACTGTATATATCCACAAGCGCAAGACCAACTGTAAGGAACATTTGCAGAACCCCGCACCCAGACAGAGCTTAAAGCGGCAACGGAGAGCAAGGTCCCTGGGCGGGCAGCCCTGTAGGACAGCGTTATGCACCCTAATAATAATACAACTGAGAAAAAGATGCGCAGGCAGTAAGCTTGGCTTCACATTCAAGGATAAAAATTAACAACTGCAACAACCTGAAGCTATGAGATGGAGAAACAGAGGAGGGAAGATGCATAATTCCTATATCCTTGCAAAGCATTTCCCAAAAGCAGCAACAGATTCCCCCCTATCCTCTACCCCCACTTCTGCTCACTCACTTCTGCCCCATTTGGTGTGTCTTGGTGACAGCTGCAACTGCTGCCAAGTTAATAAAAATAAAGCTGTGTGTGTTGTCGTGTGTTGCGTGCTTTCCGCAAGGGTGTCAGGCAGCAGGATCCATGCCTCTCCTTCAGCTCCACACATGCTTGATGTCACATCCCAGCCAAGGGAAGAAGCAGAGCGCGGGGATGCCCTAACGCAGCAGCCCGGGTTCCCCAGACGCTCAGAAGAGCGGGACCAGAGCGAGGACCGGGGCAAACGCCTTGATGATACCAAACATCTAATTTTTAATATCTGTAGCCAGAAGGAGCAGCCTCGGGGTATTCTGCATAAAGTCCTTCAGGGATCCCAGTCCTTCTCCAGAAGGACCCGCTGATCTCAATTCCTAACCCAGCAGTGGGGCAGGCCAGCAGGTATGTCGGGGCCTGCGGCTTACCAGGGGGAAAGCGCCAGCCAAGGGCAGCGAGCGATCCAAGGCTTCTTGTCAGTATAAGGGGCCGGGGCGGCGCAGGGAGAGGGCCTGAGAGCTCGGGGAAACGAATAAAAAGAACAGTTTCCCCTCTCCGCGTACTCGGCCGTGCTTGGGAAGAGCCCCTTCCGGGGGGGGGCACAGGGAGCCCTCTCCTGTCACCAGGGGATGCCGTGGAGGGGAGCAGCGAGCGGGCAGAGCCCCCCGCCCGGGGAAGGGGGGGGCAGGTTGGCGGGCCCGGCTGCCCCCGGCCTCGGCGGCGATGGGGAGGGGGAACCGCTCTGCGAAGGTGGAGAAAGCACAGGCCGAGGAGGGGGCTCTCATCCTCCCACCGGCTGGGCAGAGACTCCCTCCCTCCACCGTGAACTCCCCCGCCCCAAAAAAGGGGGCGAAAAGGGCATTTTTCCCGAGAAGCGAGGCAAAACCCACCCTCCGCGTATTGTGGCGGCTAAGAAAGAGAGAGAAAAATAATCC
>VXBH01008185.1:142838-175625 GCA_013400035.1 Rynchops niger
CCTGAGCTGAGGCGCAGACGGTGCGGGGAGGGACGGCGCGGTCCCCCCAGCCCCGTCACACACCGCCCGCTGCGGCCGGGTCCCGCGACTGGGGGGAGGTGGCGGGAGGGCTTCTCGCCGCCGCCGCCGGGGGAGCTCGGGCCCCTCGCGAGGCCTAGCGCGGCCTGCAGTGCCCGGCCGCCATCGCCTCAGGTGGGCGCTGAGGGGGCGCGCGCGCCCCCTCAGGGCCGGGGCCGCCCGGGAGGGACCCGGCCCCCCGCGCCTTCGCCGGGCCCGGCGGCGTTTGGTCTCGGCGAGGAGGGGCTCCGGCCGAACTCGCCCGCCTCTGGCAGGCCTTGGCCTGGGCTTCACCCCCGGCTTTGGAATTTGCCGCCTCGTTTAACGTCCATCGCGTCTCGGGACCCCCAGGCGCCATCGGTTGCTGCATGGCGAGGTTCGGTGCTACCCTTACAGGTGTAGGGATAATTAGGCTATGGGTGTTGTAATATGCTTCTCGTGTCTTAACTGCACGATCATCTTGGCGGCTAGCAGCGTTGTGAAGAGTCAAGCCTTTGCCCAGTAGCCTTTGGTTTTCTTGGGGAAGGTGAGGAGAACTGATGGGGTTACCGGGCTGAAACCCGTCCTCCATAAAAAGTGACGTGTTCGATGGCCAGTGACATTCCCGCAGTTCAAACGCATTTTGGTGGCTGTGTCTCCAAACAATGAGAAGATAAATTTAGTGATGGAACAGATTTCTGCGGTCCAAAAATTTTTAGAGGTCTTTTGGATGAAACTGTTCCTTATCGCTATGTTTAACGTCCCTTCTATGAGACTCACAGGTTCCATCCTTCGGGGGTGGCTTCAGGGGGGGTACTCCGGGGATTAAATTCCCATAAATCTCTCCGCAGCTTCTGGGGAGGTTTCCTGGAAGCCCGGTGGGCATGGCACCACGACAGCAGCTGTACGCACAGGGGTGCGGGCTTTGCTTAAGCAGATACCTGAGCCTGTATCTATGTATTTAAACGATCCAAACACAACTATATAAATGCTTAAAATTGTGCATTTGCTTAAGTACATTGCTGGATTGGGGCCATATAAGTTTCCTGCGCTGTCAAGCCAGCCTGTCATCAGTGAGTACGTTTCTCCCTAGCCTAAATTCACGTGGTTTATATCTTTAGTAATGAATTTACCATGATTACACCTTTAATAATGAACTTCTTATTGTGAATAATTGAGCAGTGATGGAACATACAGCTTTTAACTGCATACAGTACAGACCGAATGCTGAAGATAATATGGTTAAAACAGATAACACATGTTTTTTATTAATAGTTAACATATTTAACAAAAACATAAGTATGCATTTTATAACTCAACATATCTGCAGCATACTTTGAAACGTTATTTTATTTATTTATCTTAAAATGTTCTTAGGAATGTGGTAAGTAGTGTGCTCTCCAAATGGACCCCCTCGCTGTGATAGCCATGTGTTGCTAGAATGTGATTTATGATGCTGCGGTTCATTAAACAAGCACATTAATTTTCTTCTGATGGTCTTCACGAGTTACGAGTCGTTCTTCCTGGTTTCCACAATGCACCAGGCTACTTCACCTCGTGCTGGAGGGAAGTGTTTTCACTTAACTGTCTATCTGTCACCTGTAAATCATATACACACGCAATACGAAGGGCAGCATTCTCTTCTGTGGTTATGCCACTGATAATAATAACAAACATTATCACTAGTTATGCATTTGTATTCCTGATCGCGCTTCACAGCCTCTGCCTTAGATGAAGCATTATTTAATTATTTAATACAATAATAGCAATTTTCACTTGCCTTTTTTTTTTTTTTTAAAGATAATCTGGAAGCAGAAGCTATGAATAAATAGTGATTTTTTTTTTCCTTAAATGAAGGGGAAAACAGCGAGCCTCACTGGTATTGCTAGTGATGGGAAAAATTAAGTTTGTAAATGGAATTCAGATGTCAGTAGCAGCAAGGATTTACCAACCAAGTTTTATATTACTGACTGATGACTAATGATTGTGTTTACTGCTGAAAGAATTATCATCTGCTAATCCCAAACGTGATTTCTTCCTTCCTTGCAAATGCAGTGTTTCTTAGAGCTGAGGTAAAAAGCAAAGTTAAAAAAAAAAAGCAGCCATAAAAATTCACCCGAGTGTTTTTTTCTTTATCCAGCGTATGTTCTGCAGATACCGAATTCAAATGCAATTAATGACAGGGAGAATGCAGCTGGCTTAAATCACAACACCGTTGGCGAGTCATTTTTCGTTTTTGCCATGTCCGGCTGGGACAGGAGGAAAGTCTCTGTTTTGGGAGAAAGAGAAATTCTTAGTTGCTATTGGAATGCATAAATTCATGAGGGCAGCAATAGGAGTCTGATATTTCCCTGTTTCCTTTTGATTACAGAACTGTCTCTCCGTTTCATCTATCCCACTGAATTAATACTTCCGTTTGTATTGTTTGTCATAAATTTAACGTTAACTATAACCTTTAGATCTGAATGGTTAAAACATCCATGTGTTCTATATTTTAACTGACATAGAAAGTTTTGAACTTTGTTTTTAATTTTTCAAACAAACATTGAAATAAATGTCTCTAGCTCTTCCTAAAATGCTTTTCCCAACCTCTTCATGAAGCAGAAATCAAATGTGTTGTTTCACCTCAAAAGACTGGATTTGGGGAATCCGCCATTTAATGTTTTTCCGTAATGCTTTGCACAAATGGGTCACTGTGATGCCTGAGGATGCTTATTAATTGGTTCCATGCTCAATTTAATTCTCAAATATGTTGTAACTCATTTACATTTACAAGGTGTAATATAGAGCACGAATTTTCATTATTTTATGGCTATAAATTTCTCCCTTCTCTCCAAAATTTCTCTGTGGTAACTGTGTAGGAATGCTTTCCCCTGTCCATCCTCGTGGATAGTGCAGGGATGGGAATGGGTGACCAGGAGTTACTGAAGCTGTTTCAAACCAGGCAGACAGCAAACGCGTAAGCCTCGATCACCACTTGTGTCTTTGAAAAGATGGCTAAAAATCATTATAATCCTCCTACATTTCTATTCTCAGGGTAAAAATCCACCGAGCTGTTTTAATACATTGCAGAGAGGTAAGGAGTACGTTTTTGTTTGTTGTTGTTTGGTCTCTAAGGAATCTTTTAAGTCTTTTGGGTTTTTTTAAACTTTTTTACTTAAATGAGCTATTACAGTATGAGGCCGTAGGGGACTTGATTAGCTGTTGGAGGTACACGCTTGGAGTTACATTATAAAGATACTCCCGTTTGAAAATAAACCGCCCTCTGAGCAAAGGGGATCCCTAGAATTCCCACGGAAGTTTTGGATACATTTGGCCAGGAAGGTTCATCACAATTCCAGGCTCTTCCTTGAATGCATATTTGTGTAACGGGGTAAATACGGAGGTAGATCAAACCTAAACAGTTCTTAGAAGGCAGCAAACATTTGAAGGGATGCTGAAGTGCCTTAGGTCTGGCTCTCAGCTAATGCATGTCTCTCCTTTATTCTTGAGAGACCATAATTGAGCAGTACAAATAAGGAGCAGGATTCCTTTCCTTAAAAAGCTGCTAAGACATGGCAGCTTATAATACTAGCCCTGAAAGAATGACAATATTACCCACAAAATAGGCGCTAATTACCTAGGCCAATAACCTACCACTGCAGAAGAAACCTACTCAAGGGAAGTCTTAATAAAAATAGAGTTCGAGGCCTGTAGACTACAGGACTCGGGGATTTGGCCCAGGATCAAGATATTTCTCTGCAGGAAGCTGTTGTGGCTGTAAAAATGTCTGTCTTTTTAATCATCGGGTTTGTTTGTCTTGTCGAGTCCCAGCTGAGATTTCCCTTTGCAGTTTCTCTAAACATCTGGTTGGTGTCATTTCATTATTATCAACCTCAAAGTAAAAGATCAGGCTCTCCAAGATTACGCAATTTCTTTAAGCATTATGAAATTATTAACAGTAATAAATGTGAGGGATTTTGTACTTGTTTCAGCTTCAAGCTGTGAGCTCTCCATAAAGATGAGCCTTAGCATATTGCCTCTTAAAAGAAAAACTGTGATTCCTTCAGATAGCGTGACTGCAGGATTTAGCAGAAATCTCAATCGTAAGACTTGCGATAAAATTTGAAAGTTGTCAAAAGCGTCATTTACTATTACGTGTGTAGATATTTAACTCTGGTTGCGAGTGGAATTGCCATATAGATGTAGTATTTCATGTAACAGTTAAAGAACAGTAATGTGGTTTGCAGCTATCAATGAAGTTGGAAGAAGACTGTCAACATTTGTGTTGCAGATGATCACTTTGCCAACTTGACAAATTCCCACTCATGTTTTTCAGCCTGCCTCTGTTTCCACATAAGGTTGGGAACAAATGCGCAGATAAATAAGCTGAGAAAGGAATTCTGAAAACTTTGTTGAAAATGCATTAGACGTTAATAGCTTCCAGGCTAATTCTGATAACAATGGTATTATTTCAGGAAAAAACACCCCTCCGCTTCCAAATTTCTCCATTTTTTCATAATCCCTTCTCTCTTATAATCCCATAATCCATAATACTTTGTACTCCTGCTTTGCTGTTGTTTGGAGATTTAACGTGCCTATTCTGTGTTTCACATGTGATACGGCACCGAAATCACTTGTTAATGTGGATCCATAGTAGACTTCTACAGAGCTACAGTGGAAACATCCTTCCAATTTGTCAGTGAATCCTTACATAGATTTTTTTATTTTATTTTATAGTTTTGTAGTGTTTTTACAGTTGTTTTATATAAACTGTATGTTTAGTTAGGAGAAAGTTGTGAGGCACAACATCAAATGTCTCATTCTAACCAAGAAGTATGTTCTCCTCTACTTCTCCCCTTTTGATCAAAGTCTTCTCTTATCATAGAAAGAAATGGGCGTGCTATGATTTGTTTTTGATAATTACAGGCTACTTCTCTCCAAGTTATTTTAAGGTTCTAACAAATTATTGAACAATTTTCCAGGGAGTGAAGATGAATAGTGTATATTTCCCAGTTTCTTCTTTGAAGGTAGGCTGCCATTGACTCTTTTTTGTCTTCTGCAACCTAATTTATCATCTACAAATTCCCAAAAATAAATTCTAGTGTCTCCTTTGACTCCAAAGTTGTGGACGAGTCACTTAAATTACAAATTGGGCCAGTAATTGGGTAGCTCTCATTTTTGGGTGCTCAGCATAAAACACCTGCAGCTAAATTTGCAGAAGGGACAAGTGAGCTGCATATGTTGTTAGAAATAAGTTAATGCTTGGGCTTTTTCTGAAGTGGGCATTGAAATTTAGTAATTGTTTTGGGTCAATGGAGTTGTTATTCTTCTCTCTCTCAAGTCAGCAATTGTAAAATAAATTAAACGATGCCACCTACCGCAGTGGGTATTGTGCAGCTAAATTTAATAGTGTTTATAGAATACTCGTATGGCAAGGTTCATATATAGCAATTTAAAAAAATACATTTTGTGCTTGTTTGGAATGTGTTGGTCTTTTTTTTTTTTTTTTGCTAAACTTGGGGATATGTACTAAACATTAATGGTTAAAAATGTATTAATTAATTAATTGAATTAGGTGTGTGTCATGAAAAAATAATGGTGAGTTACTTCACAATATAGGATTTAAAATGCACATTTAAAACGCAACTGAATTTAATTTATATCAGCATAAAGGGGGATTGAATTTAATTTATATTGACAGCCCGAACTGTAGCTTTTATTAACAAATGCTTGACTTTGCAAACACAATGGCCTCTTAATATTTTTTCCTGGTCATAATTCTTCAGCAGGTCTCATTCTGCCCCCATCTCCGTGGTGTTGGGAGGTTTTCCCCGCAGTCCATTGGATGCTCTGACTCCTGCTTGTCATGGTAGGGCTTTTCTTTCTCATCCTCTTCAGAGGGGAATGAATCTTCTCTCCAGTGGATTGCCCTGTTGTGCTGGGCTTTTTGTTTTGGGGGCTTATTATTGTGTTGCATTTGTTTGTATTTCTTTTCTTTTTTCCTTTGATTTAATACTTTCTGCGCAATCAAGAGAAGAAAGAAATAACATTGTTCATCTAAACACAATAGTCTTTACTCGAGCAACATTCTCTGTAGCGTTGCCTGAGGTTTGCATGATTTTGCTTGTTTTATAAAGATTAATTTAAATTGACACAACATTTTCATAAACATTTAAAGGATAAAACCTTAGTATTAAATTGTCTACCAAGCCAAATGCACAACAGGGAATTCTTAGTTGCTGTACTCTTTGACAATGACATTTAGATTTTTGTTCTCATGTTCTTTTTTGGAGAGAGGATTGAGATGTTTGGGAGGGACGAGAGATGTTGTTTGTATTTGTTATATGACTAGAATGAACATATGAGTGCAGTGTAAAGGTCCTGATCCTACTCCTGAAGAGGTTTTGCACTTTGTGTGATTGCAGGACAAATTATACAAACAGAACACATAACTTTCAGTTGCTTAATTCTGTAAACGCGTTAGTGAGTTCAAAAAGTCGTCAGTAGTAAGGTTGACAGGGAGGGTGACAGATGGCCAGTCTGAAACTTGTCCAGGGCAGTGAAGAAAAGAAAACATTTCTAACTCAGACCGTACCTATTTCATGTTGTTTTATATGAACATTTTGATAGATGCCTGATGCAGTTTATAATGGTTAATAATGATAATTCATTCTTTTTATGGTGCTTTTATGCAAGGACTCTCAATAAAAGATGAGGAACCCAATATTTCACATGCTGTGCATATGTAATATACAGGAGCTTACAGTTTATTTTTCTTTTCTAATTGTAACTGGAAGAATTGGCACAACTGTTGGTAGAATCATCGAATTGTTAGGGTTGGAAGGGACCTTAAAGATTATCTAGTTCCAACCCCGCTGCCGTGGGCAGGGACACCTCCCGCTAGATCAGGTTGCTCAGAGCCCCATCCAGCCTGGCCTTAAAACCTTCCAGGGATGGGGCTTCCACCCCCGCTCTGGGCAACCCGTGCCAGTGTCTCACCACCCTCATGGTGAGGAACTTCCTCCTAACGTCCCATCTGAATCGACCCAGCTCTAGTTTTAATCCATCCCCTCTAGTCCTAGCATTACCTGACATCCTAAAAAGTCCTTCCCCAGCTTTCTTGTAGGCCCCCTTAAGATACTGGTAGGCCCCTGTAAGGTCTCCTCGGAGCCTTCTTTTCTCCAGACTGAACAACCCCAACTCTCTCAGTGTGTCCTCGTAGGAGAGGTGCTCCAGCCCTCTGATCATCCTCGTGGCCCTTCTGTGGACACGTTCCAGCACGTCCATCTCTCTCTTGTAGTAGGGGCTCCAGAATTGGACGCAGAGCTCCAGGTGGGGTCTCACGAGAGCGGAGTAGAGGGGGAGAATCACCTCCCTCGACCTGCTGGCCACGCTTCTCCTGATGCAGCCCAGGATACGATGGGCTTTCTGGGCAATCTGGTAGATTTTCTGGTAGATCCTGTGTATAATACAAGGATGGAAAATAAAGAATTCTCATATTATGTCCACCTTGGAAGAATCTGACTCAAACATCTGAAAAACAGTGTGTCAAAATATAAGGACATGCACCATGCTGTGTCTGCTGAGAATGAACTAGGCAAATTCTCACAAAGAGGAATAAAAGTAAGAGCATTTGAAATCCTGGTCTTAATGGCTGGACTCATTCCATATTGCTCATGAAATGCAATGAAAACATAATGAAAAGCCAGGATGGGACAGTTACTGTGTTGTCCCATGTTCTCAGCCTGGCTTTGAGAAGAAAACTGAGTTCTCTGTCCCATGCAGCGCTTAATGAATGGCACACGGAATAGGGGAGTGCAGCTTTTGGGGAATCTTTGGCATGTGAAGCAGTGGAGTAGGTAAACCATCTAGTCAGGTTGTTTTGAGGCAAAGCAGAATTTACCTTACGCATAATGTGGAGTTTGGATGCCATGAAAAAGGTATGGGCCAGAAACAAGCGTGTTTGGCCCCACCTACACATTCTTTGGGTGCTGCCGTAAGTACAATGATGTATTATAACCACCTCTCAAGACAAGGCATGCAGATGTGTTGATAAAAGTATTCCGCTTTGATAAAGTATGTTTGCAGATCTCACAGATGACACTTTAATGAGCTTAATTCCTAGATGGGGGATACAAAAATCAGGGCTGCGCTTGCCAGAGGCGTTGGAGGAGCCTGCACTGCCCACGGGAGCTGCAGAAAGGCGGTGGGGTGGAGCAGGCCTGCCAAGGACTAGGTGAACGCACTCATGGGTGCTGGTGTGGGATAGTTTTTAACACAACCCTGTTTCACTCAATGGGCTTTATCTCATGAGCCGTTTATAACATTTTCACCAGGCTATTCCCGGCCGCCCCCTTTGGCACATGTTTGTTTTAGTCTCCAGCATTTTTTCTGCAACTTCCCAGCTTCAGGCTGCCTCCGAGGCTGTTCCAAAGCCTTCGGGTGTGTACGCATTCCTCTTGGCCTGTCGCTGGTTTTGTGTTGGTGAGAGACACATCCCAGACTGTGTGGCGGATCCCACTGCCTCCACAGTGGAATGCGATGTGAACCAAGAGCTCTAATGATTTAATACAATGTGATTTTCATCCTGAGCTGTAATGTGTTTCTTCTTGGGTCAGAGAATTTAAACAGAAGTATACTATTGCCTGATCAGTTTTGCGTGGTTTGTATTTCGTGCTTCTCCTGCTCTCCGGCAGCGTTACTCCTTGCACTTCAGTGGCTGCGTGGACTGGCCTGGCTCTCCTCCTGCTGACCTGGAGAGCGAGAACTCTGGGCAAGTTTGATGGAAGCAGAAGTGGGTCATTGCTGAGAATGGCTGAAATCTCACCCGCTCTGCCTAAAATTCAGGGCGTAAATCTTGTAATTGAAGTGATGTTTGTGAGCTCCCCTTCATCCTTGGAGTCTCCTTGGTGACAGTGGGGTTCTTCAGGAGAAGACAGATCTTCAGTTAGTGTTTCGTGGTGTCTCCTGAGAACATAGTCTCTCGAGTTTCTGAAATAAATTACGGTTTTTAATAGCGGCTTAAAAAAAACACTGAATCAAGCTTATGTGTAGTGAAGTGGTGTTTTATAATGAGAAGTTAAGAAGGGAAGGAGCTGTTGGACAGACAAGGCTGTATCTGAGGAGGAAAAGACCAGAAAGAGTGATAGATATGCGAGGAACTCTTGATGAAAGATGAACAGTCCAATGGATGCTAAGGATTTGTGGGCAAAAGTAATAAAAATACCTTTTTTTTCCCAAAAAGTTATCTTTTTGAATCAGTTAGCAGAAGTAAGCCCATCAAATGAGATGAGAAAGACATGACTTGGGTGGCCCATCACACAGTTCAAATAACCAGAGCTGTGGAGTATTGAAAACAGAATTCAGAGAAAAGCTTTTTTGAGCACTAATTTGTTTACGTGAAATATTTAGCTAGCAGTCTGAAGCGGTAAACAGGTTAACAGACTGCCTTGGGCTAATTCGCGATCAGGGGAAGAAGGCTCAGTTCACTAAATAGATCTAAATAAATAGTTATGGGTTATGAGCTCTCCTTGACAATCTCTTGGCTTAATGGAGGGAGTTGCTTCAATAGTTGGAGCATTTCAGCACCCTTTAGTTTTTCTGCTGTTACTGGTGGCTTATGCAAACGGCAGAGAAGCGGGACAGGGTTGTAAAATACTCTCAAGAGTATCCTCTCTTGAGAATGTTTTGGAAATGACAGAGGTAATGTTGCCTAGGAAAAGGCACTGTCCTTTAAAAAATAATGGGAAACAATAGACTAATTCTTATTAGGGACAGTTTAGCAGAATCCCAGATGGAATAAAGAGTGAAATCCAGACTTTCCGATACTCTGGGGCAGCTGTCAATCTTGAAAGAATCTTCTTTAGGAAGTAATTCTGTGACGTTTTCTGCAGGCAAGTTATTCGTCTGTAGCTGCCTTGTTTAAGGGACTGAAGGGCCATGAAACCTTAAAAAAATTGCTCCTGCCAAAGCAGACACAATGGGGAGCTGTGACCCGCTCTGGCACGCACCAGCTCCGGGACAACTTGAAGCATTGCCCAAAATCTAGAGTTGTAAAGTACAATTGTCTCCCCTTTTGCTGTTACAAAGCATGCTGGCTGTCTCTGCTGGGGGCGGTTTCTTGGGTACAAAATACCCAGATAACCATATCTGGAATATGAACAGGACCAGGTGGAGGGCGCAGCGGCGTCAGAGCCCAGTGCAGCAGAGGACAGGGGCTCAAACAGAGCTCTGAAAGCTCCTCCGCTCTCCCAGGAAGCGGAATCTCTGTCCCTGGCCTCCCGCATGCACTCCCAGCCACTCTGGGTCCTCCCCTTGGCAGCGTCTCTCCCCAGCTCTGCCCTCCCCTTCGCTCCTGGGTATATCACCCTCAACGAGCAGCTTTTGCTTCACAAAAATCCAGTCCCGGCAGCTGAACTTCCTCTTGCACACAGCCAGCAGCCCGAGTGTCCGATCCGACATGGGTAAGAGATCCAGCCTGGGGATCTGGCCAGGATCCGCTGCTCTTGGCTACTGTTCTGCGCTGGGAAACTTGTAAGCAGGGGCCAGCGGGTTTGTTAGTGCAGGGGACTGGGGACGAGAGACACAGGGCTGAAGTTCAGCATTGCCTCCAACTATTGAAAGGTTTACTTCTTGAAGCTATTGACCCCCCCTGTGGTTTTAAATAAGTAGCTTTAATGCTATCAGTAAATGCCTTTTATGCTGCCATTAAACGTGTCTCGGCACCTCGGCATTTAGAAACTGAAATAAGCGTTTGGACTCACTGCCCTGGTTCATTGTGAAGGTGAATGACGCTTAGGAAGATTGTCGGGAAACTGAGGACCAGAATTTAACTTCTTGCTTATATTTTTGTGTTAGACCATATGATTTTCATGGACTTTAATTTTCGGATACATGGGCAGGAAATGGAGGGAGGGGACTAAGATAGAAGGTTTTTTGCATGTTAATGTATTATTGTGTAATTTGCAAGACGGACACTGTTACATTGATTTCACAAACCAGGTTAAGATTATAGACCTTGGTAAAAAAAAGCCCTTATTACACAGAGAAAAACAGTAATTCTGACTCAGCAAAAGTGAGTCTGGTTTATCTGCCTAGGGCGAATGGTTATCTTCTTGTGCTTTTGTAGGAACAAAGTAAACTATATTTGTTTTGCTTTGCTTTCTAAAAAACTGTAAGTTTCAGTTTGTAGCCTGTGATAATGCTACTTTTGCCTAAGCGGTCGCGGCAGTCTGTAAAAAGTTGCTAGGCAGTGTATAAAGAGTAAATTAAATACTGCACCTTAAGCCTTAAAGTAGCGTGATGGTAATTGATTGGTCACAAGGTTTGGAAAAGTATGCTCTTGGCAGTGCAGAAAATCAAGTCTTGGACTGCTCTTCAAAAATTTAACAGATCATTAAAGTCTGCTTGCATAATTTGTTACTTGGAAAAAGACTTGTATTCCAGCAAGAACGTGCTGCTCTCGTCTCTTGCTGTGTAAGGCCTGCGTCTTGTCATGTATACAGCACAGCTGATACTCCAGTTTCCTTTTTCCCGTGTGTGTGGTTTTTTCAGCAGTTTAGCCCAATCATACCAGAAACCAGATTTGCCCACCTTCGTTTTTAATATGTCGGTGTTTAACCCATGCATCCTCCACCTTCACTTCAGAGGGCTTTCTCTTTACTCGGGCTCTACAAAAAGCCGCATTTGGCCCAGGTTTATTCCACCGAACTTTAGGCTCTCAACAGAGACGCCTGATTTATTGCCACATTTCTCCTAAACTCCCCCATTAGGGTGAAGGGTCTGAGGCACTTTCCCAGGTTGTACTGAGTGAGCTGAAGAACTCTGCTGCCGTAAAATAGTGCATATAAAAAGACAAAAGTCTTTCCTGCTCCTTCCCTTGGTTTCACGCTGTTAAACCCAGACTATCCAAGGATACCTCTTTGCGTGAATAGTTATTGAATGTACTATGAAACTGCACTTTATCAGGTGGGATATTTCTTTACAACGCTATTACCCATTGTTGTAAATCTATAAACCTCGTTGTCCGGACTACTACTGGCCCCGGGTTAATCCGAGTAGGGTTTGCTCGTGCTGCAGCTTCCTCAGTGGCTTTCCATAGCGCTTCAAAACTTTTAACACACTGATTAGGTAACTATAAAATTTTATAAAAAAAAAAATCTCCTATATCTTACTTTTATAATGTTTTGTGGTATTCATTGTCCTTTTGGATGATCTGTATTTCCCAATATTTCTGTGTCCTGAGGAGCTCGGCATTTCTGAAGCCTTTCCAGCCCTTGAAAAGGCAGCGAGATGTCTGTGTCACCTGCTGACAGAGGAAGCGCTTGTGTCCAGAGACACGGAGCACCGCGGTGGCTTCGCTCACCGAGTAACGGGGACAGATGGACCCAGTGGTTTCTGGTCTGTTAGGCTGACACCTCCAGTCGCCAGTCTTTGACCTCGCACAGCATGAGATTTTACTTGGCACCGTGGGACAACTTAGTGCCCAAAAAAATGAGGGAAATGAAACATTTTATTCTTCACTGCCACCCGAAAGAGTGCGGTGTCTTTGCCACCATCAGAGAAGCTCTTTTAACATTCATGATGTTGAGAACTGCCTCCTTTTTGTCTAAAACTTACAGAGTGGATGGAAAGCTGCAGGGACTCCCTCATTATGCTTTATGTGGGAAATTGTGGCTTATGCATTTTCAGCTGTTGTAAGCCTAGCAAAATAGCCCCAAACCTCGTTGTTGATCTGCATGGAGTTTTCCAGAGTGCCCCGTGGATCTTTGCTGGTGGCTCACGGAAGATTGGACAGTGGCCTTGGGTTTACTGTCCCTGTTGTTCTCCAAAAAGAGGAACAGAACAGATGGGAAGACATGAAAAAATATGGAGCAAGAGGAAACTAGACTGGGTTCCTCAATTCCCTTTGTTTTCCATGAGAGAGAGTTGCTGCAGACAACGGTAACAAAAGGAACAGTGATATTTTTATCAGCTCTTGGTGTATATATACAAATATATCCTCACGGGAGTTGGGAGGAATTGGGCTTATTGTAACTTCATTTGTGAAAAAAGGAAAATTGTACAACGAAGCAGTTAAGGCTAAATGCAAATGTTCTTCCTGTTAAATTGACAGCAGAGCTGATGATCACGTTCTTTGATTTAGAAAGACAAGGAAGGTGGACTTTGAGGATGGGAACATACCCGTAAGAGAACATGCCTATAAAAATGTAAGATACACTGCAAACAACAAAAAAAATCTTGATGCATTTGTCCTCGCTGGACTTTGCAAACCGCAGGGGTGTGATACCGTGTTCCGCTTCCCGGTATCTAAACGCTTGGTCAACTGCCAGATTAAGGGGGATCTGGAACGTAACAAGTAATATGAACATGTTTAACCATGGATTATTAACATCGCGATGTCAATATTATTGTTAACATGTTGCTACAAGATGGTACACATCATGGTTTCGTGACAAAAGCCTTATTTTGTATTCACAAATGAGCTTGGCATCATATAACAGGGAAAGGCTTGCATCACCCGCAGATATCTTCAGGCAGTGAGATACAATGGCTCGGAATAAAAGAGTGCTTGAACAAGATCAGAGGGAAAGCAGAAAAAATGTGTATGGGAAGAAGGAAGAGAGAACATTCATCATCCTGCTGTATGTTTTCTCTGGAAAACAATTTGGCACAAATAATCTTTTTCTCAAAGTAATCTGCAGAAAACGGCATTTGCGATGCTAATTAAGCTGTGGTCTAATGCATACTGAGCTCCTGCTAATTTAGGTGATTGAGAAAATTGGAATAAAGTTTAAATTATGGCTTAGACATAAATGGCACAAAGCATACTTTATATTTTGTGTTTCCAGATAAAAATATTTCACAAAGGATGTGAAATTAAACCTAAAGTACTAAATTACTCTTTTTGAGAAGATCCGGTTTTTAAAGTTAGGAGCCTCCGTGGGCAGCGAGCGGGCTGCTGCGAGCATTTGACCCTCAAAGAAAGGCTCCGTGATGAAACGGGCGCTGGAGCTGTCACTGCCTCTGCATTTGAAATCTTAGATCCGTGGCATTCTGAAATAAACTGTTGGTATAAACTTCTCTCTTTAAATATCAGGGGATGGCGAATAATTGGCTGGTTTCCTTATTTTTATTACAGATAGTTGAGGTATGGAGGGAGGCAACTATACTGTGTTTTTGCTTCTGGCAACGTGTATTCCACTTCATGTCATATTGAAAAAAATATGCCGGCATCCTGCTGCACAGCGTTTGTATATTTTTGTGTTTTAAACAGCTGCTTGCATGCTAGTTCCATTTAGGAATGGAGTAGAAGCTTCCTGCGTTGTGCAGGCCTGCAGCTCCCTGACTCTAGAAAAGTCGAGGTTTATTTGTGTCAGTTAAGCCTATAAACTTGCAACATGTCGTAACTGCCCCTTAAAGCAATATTTCAGGGTAATATTGTCTAAATTCTAGCTAACAACGTATTGGTACAATCCTGCGTATGTGCCTTCTGGTGACTGTGTTAGAGTAGAAGTTGCTGAGTGTGTTTGAATATAATTTTGAGGGCTTGTGCATAGAGACGCCCAGATGCGTTGGTTGGGTTTGACCCTCGGTGCTTCTCTGTCTTCTGCCACCATGACATGACGTGTTCCTCCTGACGCAGCCTTGGACCACTGGTGGTCCCTCTGATTGTGTGGGCTTCTCTTCTCCAGGGGATGCTCAGATTCCCTTTCGAGGTTTCCAAAACTACAGTTTCCCTGCTGAGTTGTCCGATCGGTGATGTAGTTGCAGAGCCGTGACCAGTGAATAAGAATTGCCGGTTCAAGGAGGGTTTGTGGTGGCTGGAAGAGTGGCGTGAGAGCAGAGGTGGGGAGCTGAGTCTTTAATGGAGAGAAGGTGCAGTGGCTTGTAATTCCTCTTCCTCTTGTCCTTTCTGGTCACCTGCAGTATCACCTCTTACCCAGGCTGTAAATCCTTAAAAATAACCACTTCTTCAGCTTTTATATGCAGAGAAAGACTGGAGGTTTTCCAGTAATAATAAAATGGGTTGTTCACATTGGGCAATCTGTCTACTTACTCATCTGGCAGTGATTCAGCAGCTCTCGCTAAAACATTTAACACAATTTTCTTAAATCCCAGACCCTTGTCATATATGAATGTGCTTTGAAATTGTGTGGCTGAACTCCTTGAAATGAAGGCCCAAATTTCCCATTATTTTTGAGGATGAAGTGTCATGTTACGTATATTTTCAGAAACTCAAGTGACCTCAGCGCTGACTGGACTCAGTGAGACTTATGGGTGTTTGGCAATGTAAAAATTGGATCTAAGATTTGTCAATCTCTGAATGCAAAGCCGATGTCCTCATAGAGATAGGCTTTGAAATAATTTGGAGATTAAAACAGCTTCTTTTTTTTCTCCGATTAGCGAAATGCAGAGCATGTGGTCCAGGATATGCAACTCCTCTGGATGCCATGAAAGGCAAGTATTGTAACATCTTTTCTTAAATCCAGGCCATCAGTAAAGGAATTGTTTTCCAATTAGGTGAAGTCTAGGGGTAGATGCCTTCCGGAATGGTTCATTAATTAACAACGCCAGGGAGACTTTACATATCAGAAGAGATTTTAGTTCATTTTGCACCCAACTCTGGGCAAAGCATGCAAGCTCTTGTTACCGTGAGTCACTGCACTGTGGTACCAAACCGAAGTGGGTCGGGGTTTAGATGTCTGCGTGGCTGAGGTCGTTAACGCTCAGCAAGCTTCTGCTTTTCTATGCTGCAAAATAGAGCTTTGCTTTAAAAATACTGGGGTAAGTGTTTAACCTAAAGATAGGTTTCATTGGTGGTCTTGGATGGCGAGCTCTATAGGCTGCCCTCACACTCGCTCACAAACCCAAGTGATTGTCTAAGCCAGACGAAGGGGGAAATACGGCAATAGCCTGTGGGATATTCTGGGTGACATAGTTTAGCGCAAGCTTCTCATCCACTCCTGGCTGTACAAAAGTCACGTTCTGTTCTTCCCGGCCATGTCTGGCTGAATCCTGAACCTCACTAAAGCCCTTGAGGCATTTTGCTGTAGCTTTTAGTAGTGTCAGAACTTCGCCTTGAGTCCTTTGACAGACTTTAAAAGCCTCAATTTTATAGATTGTAATGAGTATGCTTTTGGCATAGGTAGACTGAGATCTGGGCCCTGGCAGCAGGGAGCCATCGCTTGTGGAGCTGGGGAGAGGAGAGGCTTGGCGTGGCCTTGCGGATGGGAGGGTGGTCTCCAGCACCGACCTTTTTCAGGGAAATAATTGCATCCCCAGAGTCTCGTACGTTAGGAGGGAGTGGAAAGGGCCCACAGCTGAGTAAGGACTTTCTCCTGGCGATGCTGGCTGCTACAGCTGTACGCTACTAGTTTTTCTCTATAAAATGGAAATACTGAGGTGCAGCTTCCTAGGAGGAATCACAATTTACAGACGGAGAGATTCAATCCAGAGAAGATTCTCTTAAAGTTAACCACAGCTTTTTGTAAAAATGATTCCTTTTGATGCATTAAACAAGACTTGTGCCTTGCAAGGTCCCCGGGAGGAGATTGTGTACCTGCCTTGTATCTACAGGAACACTGGCATAGAGAAGCCCGACTACCTGGCCACTGTGGATGTCGACCCCAAATCTCCACACTATTGTCAGGTACCATTTTCTAGGCTGGTGTGTATTTGCGTGCACATTCTCCATTTCTAGTCTTACTTCTCACCTGGTTCGTGACCCTTCCAGTTGTGAACTTTGGATCTCATGCAGCCTTTCCTTTCCTGCTCTGGCTTTGACTTCATCTTTCTTTTTCTTTTCTCATAATCATTTTCACGTAGGTGTTTGTGCTGAGAACCAATCAAATCCCCTGCTGTTTTTCTCACTAGGTTACTCAATGCTAACATTTATCCTGTTAGTCTTAAGACACTTTCAGAGCGTTTTTGTGCTTCAGATTTTGATTGTTCTTTTTGTAACACTTGCTGATTTATACTTACCATGAGTATTAAGCTCTAGAAGCTGGTATTTCCTCGGGGTATGTCAGTTGTATAGACAGCGTTTATAACGTATGTCTGATACCCCAGGAAATTCTACACGTTAGGCATTATAAATCTAATCCATTTACTTTATAAATGGAAAGCTGTAGGTAGTTAGCTACGAATATACCAGATCCAAACTATCGGCAAGGCTGTCCTTAGCTCAGTTTGTTACTGCAAGTGATGTACACTAAACTGCATTTAAATACGACTCAATTTGCTGAAGATACTTTGGACTGGAGCAGTGAATCTGGTTTCACATCAAAGATTTGCATAATTTGTTCTTTATTTTTTAAATAGCCACTGCTTCATGTTTTATTGCAGAGGAGTGGAGGAAACAAATCTCCTAAAACTTTGACAAACTTAGCTCTAATCTTTCAACTTCTCCTAGTTACACAGAGGAAAAGTAATCAGGGGCAAGAGTGCAAATTAATGTGTCAGTTTGCTACAGTCAGCCCCAGCTGTAATCAGGTAAATGGTGTAAAGTCAGAGACTTGCAGCACATGGACAAGTCGTATTTTTTTCTGTTGTTTTTTCCCATATCATTATTCCATGTCTCCTTAATTGGGCAGAGTCTTTTAAAGATTTGGATTAATTTCGCAGCATACAACATTTAAAAAATGCTGTGCAATCGTGATGTCCAACTTTCTTCTCCCACTTTACAGCTTCAGCTCTGCAGATCTCAGGCTGAATCTGCTTCCTGAATAACAAATAGCAGCAGTTTCCTTCTGCTCTTTATTAATTTATGCTTTGACATAAGGACCCATTTCTTTGCCTAGGGGAAAAACTAGAGTAGACTGAATCTTAAGTTTGTCTCTGGCTTTGTAGGTGATCCATCGCCTGCCCATGCCGAATCTTAAGGACGAGCTCCATCACTCAGGGTGGAACGCCTGTAGCAGCTGCTTTGGGGATGCCACAAAGAAAAGGAATCGTCTGATTCTACCAAGTCTGATCTCTTCCCGCATTTATGTGGTGGATGTGGGAACAGACTTGCGAGCTCCTAGAATCCATAAGGTATATTTAGATGACTTTAAGCTGGGGTTTTATTTCTTATGTTTTGACCAAGAGAGAGTGATTTTATGGATTCCAACTTCAAATTAGAATAGGAGAGTCGGAACAGTTAGGGAAGCTTTTGTCAAGTATTAGGAACTTGTGGGAGTTTTGAAACTCATACAACTTATTGATAAAATACACACAAAAGTCTTGCACCAAAATATGAGTAAATGTATTACTCCCTCTTAGGGGTGAGACTGGTATTCTGTAATGATCTCAGAGAAGGTGACTATGACTGTGTGTATACTCATTTTAGGTTGTTGAGCCAGTGGAGTTGTTCTGGAAGGGTAACGTGGCTAATCCTCACACCTCTCACTGTCTGGGCAGCGGTGACATCTTAATCAGCTGTTTGGGAGACCCTTCTGGCAATGGAAAAGGTATTCATCCTCTTCATTACTTTAGAAAAGTATTTGTGGTATAGTACAGGCCGCAAGCTAGAAGAATTGTTAAGAGCTTACAGTTCTTTTGTGCACGTAACCATTCCAGCCGTTCTTTAAGTAACTATAGAATAAATATTTCAGTTGCCACGTAAGCTGTACGGACATAGCTCTGCCACAGCAATTTATACCTGATGTGGAGGAACCTCTGTGGGACTGTTGATGATTTCAGCCTCAGTCTTTCACATATGTTGCTAAAGACCAGCTCTAGTGCTTATAATATGAGCAAGAAACCCATCAACATTTCACTTGTCCCCCTTTAGCATGGAGCAAGGAAGAATTGCTTTTGAAAAAATCTGTATCAGCTCAGTATTTGTGACTTGGGCATGAAAGATTGTGTTGCCAACCTAAATCCTCTTTGTCTTATTGTCTAATGAAAATAAAGCCTTTCAAGCTATTCTAGATTGCATTTTCTATTTAAAAATTTGAAGGATTCTTGCATAGAAATTTTATTACCTATTCAGACATAAACCACCTGACATCTAAAGAGCTATTAGGAGAAATACACTTCAGATGGTAAGTGGTGAACCCTGCTCCTTTTCACAGGGTTTTTCTCTTCTGGATTGTGGGCAAACATGTCCTTGACACATTATGTATGCAATTCAAGGATACTGGTGGCAAGCAAAGAAAACCAGAGGTGACTCCTCCAGGATCTTCTCTAAGATATCCCTTAATTGAAACGTACTCTACAAGGGCTAACTGATTTATTGGAATGACTTGAGTGGAAATAGAGCAAACCGAAGCTTAAAAAATTCATTACAGGGTGATAAACTTCTTTAAAAATCCAGCTTTCATTTGCTTCAGTCCACAAAAGTGATACTAACGGGATCACTAAATTTTCCGTAAGCACAGGTTGCACTTTACAGAGCGTTTAGAAAATAGACATTTAAAGGTGAATATACTATTTATCTTATTTAGAGCTGTGAATCTGTGTGAATGTCTTCAAACATTGTTTTCTGGTTTTATATCAGGTGGATTTATTTTGCTGGATGGAGAGACCTTTGAAGTGAAAGGAAACTGGGAGAACGGGGAGAAGGTACCCCCCCTGGGCTATGACTTCTGGTATCAGCCACGACACAATGTCCTGATGAGCACTGAATGGGGAGCCCCAAAAGTCTTGGCGGATGGGTTTAACCCAGCTGATGTAGCAAGAGGTGAGGGAGCGTTTGTTTAAACTCTCAGAACTTAAAGTGATTCTTTGTTAAAATAATATCTTCTGTGCTTATTTTTGTCTGTCCCAATCCATCAGGGCATTACGGCCGCCGCATTAACGTGTGGGACTGGAGCACTCACACCTACATTCAGGCGGTTGACTTAGGGCAGGGCTCCATACCTTTGGAAATCCGATTCCTCCACAATCCGGATGCTGCAGAAGGGTTCGTTGGATGTGCTCTGAGCGGTGCGGTGCATCGGTTCTACAAGACAGAGGTGAGTAACGAAAGCTGTGACAAATACAGAAGCTCAAACCGAGTTGTTTCAGAAATACGCCGATCACTTAGGAAATAGTAGAATTCAGCTTAAAAAAAATACAGCTTCTCATTCCAGTCTAATTCTAGCCAAGCTCTGACTTTGTGTCAGGGAGCAAACCTTCCAATGGCAGCCTGCACACACGCCAGCGCTGTGGCTTTCTGAAGCTGCCGTGTAGTCCCTCATCTTTGAGCAGTTGCAGCTGGTGGGCATTTTGAGTATCTCTGCAGCCGGGTTGCTGATGCCTAGCGTGCAAATTTCCAGCAGCCTGATCCTGAAAGGAAGGGAAGCTTGAGAGGTCATGGTGCCGGTCTGTTAGCCCTGCTTCCAATGCTCCTGCCCTCCACAAGAACTTGTTGATCAGTTTAATCACAGTTAATGAATTGTGAAAGTCTCAAAGAGGGGAAGGTCTTGCCAATGGTAGGAACACTAGTGATCACTTGAACATGAGACAATCTAATGAGCACTGGCACTGAGGAAAGGGCTGCAGCACTGGCTCCACGGCCTGCTCGCTGGCCTGCATGCTGGTCACCAAACGTCTGTCAATTGGGTAGCTAATCAGAATGTGTGAAACTTGTCACCGGTGTCAACGTGTGCTGCCTGCTGCTCAGCCGGTATTGGGAAGCACAGGGAAAACCTGAAGGTAGAAGAGGGAGGGAAGGTGCTGGGGGTCATGGAGAGGGGAGTGGAGCTATTGCCATTTTAGAGGGCGAGCTGGAGACAGAGAGGACACCAAGCTGTAGGAGATTAGCAGTCTTTAGTTCTGCTACTGTTACAGCAATCTGTTTGAGATGTTGTTGCATAGCGTAATCATTAACATTCTCACTGGCAGTATAGTTACCATCCTCACCCCTTGGTAACGCTTATTTGCAGTGTGCATATCACCTCCGTACAGGACCTGTTAAATAAATAGCACTATTTGCTCCCCTTCCCCTCTGTCGTGCATAGCTGATCCCTCTTGGCTAACGTGAAGGCAGTAATAATGCTGTGTTCCTTCCTGTGCCTTCGGCAGAAAGGAGACTGGGCCGCAGAGAAGGTGATTGAAGTACCCAGCAAGAAGGTGCAAGGATGGGTTCTCGCTGACATGCCTGGTTAGTGTGAGCACGGTGGGAAAAGAAATGGGGCGTTGTCCTCTTCAGTTCCTTGGTACAGTGTAGCTTTTGGCAAAATCTTATCCTTAAATGACAACCACTTCCCTTGTAAAATACTACATTTCTGTCTGGGTTCTTTTCATAATGCTTCTGATGTAACCAGGTTAGCCTTGCTTATGAGCCACCAAGTAGGTTGTCAGACCACTGCTCCCACGCTGCTCAATGCTTGAGGTCAGTTTTTCTAGAAAAATACTTGGAGTTTGGATCTTTGAGGATGAGCTCACGGTATTCAGGAATGGTCCTGGGAATGCTGGGAAAGCCCGAACCTCCATTGAGTAGGTACTGGTTTTCCAAGGATGTTTGATTGTCCAACCCATATTTAACATATTCTTCTGAGGCTACTATGACTAGAATTTTGAAAGATAATAGGTTTGTGGTCTTCTTTGTTGCTGGTCCGTTTCCTGACTTTGCTACTGAATATTTTCTTGAAGGTCTTATTACTGACATCCTCATCTCGCTGGATGACCGGTTCCTGTACTTCAGCAACTGGCTGCACGGAGACATCCGCCAGTACGATATCTCCAACACCCGCCAGCCCAAGCTGGTGGGACAGGTGAGGACGCATCAGAAAAGCTGCCACATACAAGGGCAGTACAGTTGTCTTATTTCCTTTTTTTTTAAAGGAGACAATGACAATTTACTTTTGCTTAAGAATTGTCACTATATTGCCTTCATGTTCCTTTGGTAGCCGACACCTGCTCTCACAAATCCCCTTGGTTACAGGTGTTTCTGGGAGGCAGCATCACTAAAGGCGGGCCTGTAACTGTGGTGGAAGACAAGGAATTGCAGTGTCAGCCAGAGCCATTTGTGATCAAAGTAAGTTTTGCTAACATGCGCATCATCAGTGCTCTGCTAATTGTAATCCAGTTCGAAACGTCCCTACACCTCAGTCAAAGGTACCACGAATAAAGCAGTAGTTTGTGTCTTGGCTTGCAGCCTGCGCAGGTATCACGCTTCAGCATGGATGGAGCTGGTAAATCCCGGTGAGTCTTCTGGGTCCCTGGTGGAATTGGACAAGCTGTTCAACTGTACTGAAGCCTGCGTAATGACATCTTCCCTGCTGCTGTTAGCTTGCTAATCTAAAGCTAATGTGGTGTGCATCCATCACACTGCCATCATTGCTTCTGATAATTTTCCACCAACTGGTGGCTGAAGCACTAAACCAGCCCGTGGGGTGTTCTGCAGTGCTCCTTGGGTGTGCTTGTGTGTGTGTGTGTAAAGAGTTCGATGGTACCTGGCATCGTGATAGAAAAATCAGAGAGCATTAATTGTTCCTGGTCACCATCAATGTGCATTAGTATTGTTACTGTCAAGGCAGGTACCTATGGGAAGTCTCATGGGGTATGGAACTGAATATGGTTATGGCTGAGATCTGTTGGTCACTGCAGGCAGTTTTGGGAAGTTCACATCCTCCTTTTCTTCATGGTACAGCCTGCGACCTAGCTGCAGTACAGACATTTTCAGCTGGGTTATGCAACCCACCTCTTGCTTGATTTTTGACATTTCCATCTAAGTACAGCAACCTGAATCCTTCAGCCCTTACTTTCTTACTTTACTAGTTCTGTGAGTTAAATGGAACTCATCGAGATTGGCTCCAAGGCTCCCCGTTAATAAGGAGTAAGACTCCCAATAAAAACTCTTCTCTCTCCAAAACAGGGGATTTGGTGCTCTTGTGTCAAGGATCTGAGAGTGGCAGATGGTCCTCTGAGAAGCAGAACTGCCGTGCTGTTTTGTTTCTCCTTGCTGTTGCATGTCTTCTGTTCAACCTCTGTGGCAGCTTGTCTTGAGCACCTTGTTCTCTGTTGTAATTTTAGGGGAAGAGGGTGCCAGGTGGACCTCAGATGATTCAGCTTAGCTTGGATGGGAAGAGACTGTATGTCACCAGCTCTCTCTACAGTGGATGGGACAAGCAGTTCTACCCAGATCTTGTCAAGTAAGAAAACTTTGGTAAACAAGGATGACTGTACAAGCTCATGTTCAAGATTTCTTTCTTAAATAGTGCTATGCGTATGCCGGCTGGTCCGTAGAGCAAAGTTCCCACGCAGGGAGACTGAATCCTGTAACTTTTTATACACAGCCTACCAGCCTAGATGTTTCACCCGCCGGCCAGAGTGCATCCCTCTCAACAGGCACACAGGAGTTGGGGTCTGCACACACTATTTGTTGAAATCATGATCTTTTGGGAAGTAGATGAGAATGGGAAGAAACCGGTGAACATGACCTAGCCTCCTGGAATCCATAGTATTTCCAAACTGCCTTTGAGTGTATCAGCAGGAATTTCTGGTTTTTTGGAATGAAAGGAAGAAGATGATCTTCCAGATGGCCACAGGAGGGCATAGTGCAGCTTGCCTATTCCTTTATAAGTAACAACAGCTATTAATTTTCACCCGTTCATTGCCAATTTGAGGTTGCAGGTTTCACTGAGGTGATGTAACTCACTTTTGAGACCTCCTAAGCCCCTCTTTAAATCTGGGGTTCTTTCCGTTTTATATTAAATGAAGACAAATCCTGCCCAAATATGGAAAGAGCGACAAATATGAATCCTTTTCCCAATATCTGTTTTCTTGTCCCTTTTTCAGGGAAGGCTCTGTTATGCTGCAGATTGATGTGGATACTGAAAGAGGTGGATTGAAAGTGAATAAAAACTTCCTAGTGGATTTTGGGAAGGAACCTGATGGGCCTGTCCTAGCTCATGAGATTCGTTACCCTGGTGGAGACTGTACCTCTGATATCTGGATGTAATTGTTATATGGAGATGGTTTCTTTTTTTCTCTTTATGTCTTTTCTCTTTCTCCCTCTCTCTCCTCCCTACCCCCCACTTCTCTTTCATGTAGGTGAATCGGTTCAGCTGGAGCTTTGCCTGCTATCTAAATGTAGACTTCCATTAGGGTAAGCCACCGAGGCTCCACTTTCTTTTCATTCTGAGGCAGCCAAGCGAATCTCTCCGATACACAATATACATCTCATTTGCTCTACTCCTTCCTCTTTCGCAAGGTCCTGTGTAATCACGATTGACTGTAGGCTTCAAGGCCAAGGTCACCAGTCTTTTAAGAACTATTTGCCTTGGTTGGTGCCAGTTTGCCTTGCCACGCTTTGGTGGTGGAGAAGCTGTTCCTTAATAACTCTGTAAGAAAGATACATTCCATGGGCTTGCCCCAGAGCCAGAGTCTCCTGTCCCTGCAAAGCTTTATTTGCTCATAAAGTACTCAGTGCTTTACAGCAGACATAAAAATCATGTGTATCTAATCTGAAGCCACATGTTTATGGCGCTGGGTTATATTTTAACATTTGTGCACTTCTGTTATAAAAAAAATCAACAATAAAATTGTTCTTCAAGTCAGGTAGAACTTCACTTTTTTTTTTTTTTTTTTTAAGAATTTCAACATTTTCTGTTTCAAAGAACTTAAAATTTAAGATCATTTCGAAAGTTAACAATGTCATTGGTCTAAAAATTCATTGATGAGGAATTTATTTTTGCTGAAACCGCCTTTGTTCCCATTATTGCAAGCAAAGATTCTCTTCCATTTTCTAAGACTGGAGAAAACTGCAAAACCCTTTTCTGCAGACTGCACTGAGCCAGGTGGCGCCAGCAACGGGTGTCTTACAGGTGTCTTTCCGCTGTCTTGCAACTTCTGGAGCAGACAAGCACTCACAAGTCTGCCCTTTCTTCTCTCGCCAGTTCCTCATGCATCTTCCCCAAGCTGTTTCTTGGGTCTGACTCTCTTTTCTGCCTCCCTGGATGTGTTGCTTTCCATCTGTGACCATTGCCAGCCTCTGCTGCTTCCTGCTGAGCTTCAGCATGGCCGGTTGTAACGCTGGAACCACGGCAGCAGTGTCGGAGGAGCAGCGTGTTAATGGGACTTCCCGCTGGAGCATTTTGAGAGGGTTCTTTCTGCCGTTTGCTGTGCTTCCACAGCAAAATCCTCATCTAGCTGACAGATCTTGCTTTATAATCAAGACTTCTGTACGTAACTGCTTCCTGTCTTGCCTAAAATATTTGGAACCAGGCTTGGAGAGTTCAGTTTTGTGTTTTTAACATAGGGCAGCTGGACTGCTGCCACTCAGTCTCTTTGAAACCTGCAAGAAGCAGTTCTGTTAGGACCTTGTAAAGCCAGAAATCTTTCTAAATGACAAGACCTTGATGTAAAAGCCCATTTTCAGCAGCTTCTTTTTAGAAATGGGTGATGTTTAAACCATCTTGCTGCACTGTTTTCGTTGCAAAGGGACTGGTTTCAAGAATGGAGTACACACTGCCAACCTGTGTAAACGGTGCTGGTCGTCCATGCTGAGTGGCTACAGTGGGTGCTCAGTGTCTAAACTATCTCATGTTTTCCAGGAAAGTCATTGATTTGTCAGGAAATCATTTGCTACCAGCCAATACTACTGGAGCCCGTATTTTTTTCGCACCTAGTTCCTGTACGACTGAGTCCTTTAAATTGGAAAAGGTACATGAACTTCCACATGGCCACCTGAGGGCAGGCTGCAGCCTGGCTCCCTGCAGTACAGGAGTACAGCTGGGAGTGTCTCTTGTAGGTCCTGATTTACCACAGATCACGAACTTGCCTCTTCTGAGTCCATCAGTGTATTGCAGGGTGACGGAGGTCTCTCATTCCACCTCCAGTCTGCATCCTGCCCTGAAACCCCAGTTGGGAATGCCCCTGAATACAAGTGCGTACGGCTGCTGAAGTGCGGATTGCTCCTATTCCTTGTAAAAGGCAAATGTTAAATGCAAAAAGGTGCTTAGAGAAAGAAGAGAAAAGCAAAGTGTGGGACTCACTCGAATGAAAATATTTCATTTTTTCCTAACATCTGCTAATCTGGGTGCTGAAAAAGGTAAGCTGTGAGCAGAGAGTTTCTCGTGATTCTGGGAGGAAACCAAATGGGTCTTGCCATGCTTATGGGATCCACGTCCGTAGCAGAGATTCTGCTTTTAGTGTATGTGCCTGTCTGGGCCTACTTTATTGCAAGATGAGCTTTGCTGTGGAAGCTTTACCATGAAGGCTTTACCACAGCCTTCACTGGCTTCTTGGAGGTTTCTGAGGGGACGCTGTCATGGTAAATACCCACAGCCCATTGGAAACGGAACCCGGAATTTCAGACGTTAGCTAAATGCCTGCTTTTTGGAGAATCTGTGAAGGTGGTGTGAAACCTTGCTCTAATGACTGACCATTGTCTCTCGTGCTTCTCAAAGTGGAAGAAACAAATGCAGTGAAACAAAATAAGTTGGTGAACGTGGAGTCGGCCCAGATGTCTGGAGGGTGAAAAAAATGATACCCACGTGTTCATTCAGTAGTACTGTAGAGGTTTCACCCACTGGCCAAAATCCATCTTTACTCACAAGCACACAAAACTCTGGGTCTGTACACACTATTTCATACTGTCTGCTGAAATCATGACCTCTTGGGAATTAGGCAAGAAAGTGAAGAAACTGGTGAACGTGACCTAGCCTTCTGCAGTCCGTGGTACTTCCAAACTGCCTCCCGGTGCACCAGCATGACTTCAGTTTTTGGCATTAAAGAAAGTAGATGATCTTCCAGGTGACCATGGGAGGGCATAGTGCAGCTTGTCTGTTCCTTCATAGCTAATTATTTCCTAGTTTTCACTCATTCTTGGTTAATTTGAGGTTGCAGATTCATTTATATTTCTGCTGCCAGTTCATCTCCAAGACAAGTAAATGTGTTTATACCAGAAAGAGAGACTATTTGTAGTATTTTCAACAAGTGCAGGAGGACAGCAAGTTATATTATGTCCCAGTTATTAGCTGGGAAGGTTATAGAATGGAGAACAGTTTCTGCTTAAGTGAAGCCAGAGCAGTTCCGATGAGAGTTGCCATTAAAAACCCCTATTTTTGGTCTGCTACCTCGAGCTCTCTACTTCTCTGGTGCAGACTGATCCCTACTTTTGGGTCTAAGACTGTAGGGAAGTGCCTTGTTATGTACAGGGAAGTGTAAAATGAGTCCTTGGAGGGGAACCTGAAATGTTAGATAAACTGCTCAGTGTACATATTCCTGGTTTGCATTTCCACCTCCGTCAGGGGAGGAAGGTCAACCATTCTTGATTCCATTTGTTGTAAGCGTGGCGTCTGATGTGCCGTGCTCGTAGGGACTTTGAGGAACGCTGCTAGTGCCCGTCTTCAGGCAGAGGCAGGAAAGAGGAGAAGAAGCAGGTCCTGCCCGTCCGTCCTCCCCAGCTGCGTGGTGCTGCCACTCCTGTGGGGTCAGATGGAGCGATTGTGCGGTGGGAGGAGGCGGCTGAAGGATCTGGTCCGTCGGAAAACGGCGCTGCCAAAAACGTGACTCACCGTCCATCTGCCTGTGGCTGCCCCTGGCAGGGCCCTTCAGTGGCAGCCTGAAGTCACTCCTCGTTACACGGCATCTGAAATCACCACCTAAGGATGTGGTTTCTGGAGGGGTTTGTCCGGTTGTAGCTGTGGGCTGTAGCGGGGAGGGGTGATCCCACGGCTGCCGTGCCTCTGGTCAGATCTTTCTGCCTCCTCCCCTGTGACTCCTGCTCCAGCAGCAAACTGCTTATTTGGAGGGGAAGGGGCAGCTGGAAGGGTGGTGGGAGAAAGGCAGAGAGGTGCTTGGGGGAGAAAGGTGTAGTTATGCTATGCTGATATTCTTCCAGCAAACCTGGTAGCCTGCGCATGGGAGTGTTTTGAAGTGATGTGTTTTGAAGGGCACTGCGTGTACCAGGTGTGAGTCCAGTAGCCCTGTGCATTTGGTTTGTCTCAGTGAAGTGGTCAAGAGATCCAGGGTGGTGGGTCTTCACTTTGCACAGAGCTTTGAGCGCTCTCTTTCTGTCTCATGTGCCTTTGGTAGGCTCTTGTTGTGCTGCCCCAGGAGCCATTTGTGTCTTGCCACCACCTCTGTGCCGTGAGCTGTGCCGCCTGCCATCGACTTCTTGCCGCTCCCCGGGAGATCCACAGCTGGCGGGGAGATTGTCTGCCAGGAATCTCGCGGTCCTTCTGCTCTGCCCTCTGCCCTGGCAGGAGGTGAGCTCAGCTGGGTTCACTACGTGTTCCCCTGCGCCATGAATTTACAGTTGGCCAGCAAAGCTCTGTTTCACAACATCTTCAGGGGATGGATGGTGTGGTTTTCCTTTTGCTCCTGAAAAGGGAATGGACCGGAACAGAATGAAACCCTTGGGAGATGGGGAGCCTGGGAAGGTCTAGGACAACCTACCTCTGCTAGCATTTTTTTGCTGGGACACTGTCACTGACTACAGGCTTTCCAAACTCTGCTGGTGCTCAGTGCCTTGCTGCCCTGTTTGGGGGTGGCAGGAGGCTGTAAAGAGAGTGTGGAGGCCAGGACGGAGTGTAGGAAAGAGGGATTTAAGAATGCGAGAGGATGAGCAACACTGAGGCACCCTGGGGCACCTGCAGGGTTAAATGGCAGGGTGAGGTGGGACACGAGGGAACGTCCCCCTGGAGCTCTGGGGCAAGGTTGGAGATTGCTCCCGTAGTCGGGGAGCTCTTGCTTGGCTGTTGAGAGCAGGCGTAGCGTCCTTGGTGAAGCAAGGTCTTCTCCTGCCGCGTTCAGTGTGCTGTGCCCGCCTGCAGCAGGTTGCATCACCTCGTCCTGCCCATTATCAGAATTATAGCGTGTTTTTTCCTATCAGGGTTGGGAGAGGTGGTCGGGAGGAGGGGAGTAGCTGCCACCCCAGTGTGGGCTGTGCAGTGAAGCCCCTGATTGCGTCTCCATGTCGCGGCTTCCATCTCTGCCTGCCACGGGGAGCTTTCCTTGGGCCGAGAGCAGACGGCACTGATTGTGTTCTCCGCTGACCATCGCTCGCTTGGCGGTGTTGCTGAGCCGGCTCTTATCCTTCCTCCTATCAGTTTTAATTAGAAAACTCTACGCCCCACAGCTTGGTTTTGTGAGGGCTGCCAAAGACGTCACCAAGGAAAGCCAAAGAGGATGACCAGCAAACTTTGTTAATGAGGGGAGGACTAATGAACTCTTTAATTAGCAGGCGTGCAGGTGCGAGAAGACGGTGCAGTGAGCCATGTGCGCTGTGTCAGGAGAAGCGTGCAAAGAGGCACCAGCCGAGTGCCTGACATCGCCTCTGATGGGGCAGGAGCTGCTCCTGCATCCCTGGGCCTGGCTGTGCTTCCTGCCCGCCGGGCAGCAAGGACGGCAGCGCCTCAGGGACAACGCCTGAACCTCCTCTGCGGAGGACAGCTAGCTCCGGCTGGGGAGCTGCTCCTGGACTGAGGGCTTCCTTCTGCTACGTAGGGAAATGCCAGCCAGCCCCCCATGTCCCCGGCATCACTGCTGGCCTTTCAGCCTCCGGCTCACCTCATGCTACTGCGTGCTGAGTTCTGTTCTGCCTACTGCCGGTCTCAGCTGCTGGACTTGTAGTTCTTGTTGCTGGATCAGAGCTGCGGCTGCGTCGTGCTATCAGGGCTGAGTGTCCCTCCGTGGGCAGCATGCTCTGGTCGCCATTGCCTGGAACACGTGTTCGGGAATCCTGCCAGCCTGTAAACTGAAATTTCCACTCTTTGTGGAAGGAGTGAGAACGAGCCTGCATAAAAAAACCACGTTTTGTTTTCTACTGCCTGAAACAAAGCATTTGGCAAGCTGGGCCCACCTGCCTCTGGGTAGTGTGCTAATTATTTGAGAAATTGCTTAAAACTGGGCAGTGGTGCCAGATGCCAGGCTACTCCTGTGTCCGCCTGTCGCTTGTTTAAAGTGCTGTTCTGGAACCAGAGAGCCATAAATTACAGCCCCAGTGAGACGGGCTATCTCTTCTGATAGAGATCTCCTGAGGGCTGTTCTAATGGCGCTGTCAGATGTTTCTGCATTCCTACATGGAGTAATTACTTATCCCATGTAATTTGCCCACTGATTGAGGAGTTCTTCCACAAGATATGATACTTGTTCCCCTTCCACAGCGCTTGGTGTTTTTTCCCTGCTTTAGTTTGGCAGCTGGTGGCAACCAGGCTCATGGTCATCTCATCTTCTTCCAAAATTCTTCTATCCAACACCTCATTGCCTTTAATGGAGATCTCTGCTGTTCCTTTGGGTGTTTCGTGGCAGTTTAGTCCAGTTTCAACCACACTTCTGCCAGGCACTTTGCAGTACTGGTGCCTGCTGTGGGATTCGGTGAATCTGGGTTTCGGTGGGATTTGTGCAATGTGTTGATGGGCAAGGTGAGATGATTCCCCTGGTGCAGCCCCGCAGCTCGCTGGCTGCATCCTGTCCCTCAGAGCTGCACTTTGTCCAAGCAGGTGGACGTGGAGACATCTCTGTCGTTATTTATCTGTGGCACCGTTCTGCTTCAGTGAGGTGGAGGAACTAAGGGGCTACTGGTCAGGCAGTATCTGTGCTGAATTGCCTCAAATCCTAAAGGTTCCTATTTTCACCAGCTGGACTGACTTTCCATGTGGAGATGCAAACCAGAGAGGCAGCAGGCATCTCTTGACGGGGCAGGTGCTGCATCAACAAGGGCACAGACTGTATTTCTTGAGGCACCCGTTTCTCCCCTGACGTCTTTTTTCGCTGTGTGGGAGATGCGGGCAGTCACTGGAGTCTCTTCTGATGCCAGTGCTGTTGGAGCCCCCTCTGCCCTCAGAGTGCCGTATCCCAGGTCACAGTCCGTAGGAGCTCAGAAAGTCTTTATGGGCAGAGGCATCTCTGGGCCTGGCTTTTGGAGTTGACGCCAGGGAGCCCATGTCTTCAGGTCAGCCCTCAGAGAGAGACGTGCCTTGTGTCAGGGTCCAGATTTCAGAGGTGCCTTGGGTGGCCTCCCTATGTTCGGAGCTTGTCATTTCGCTGGTGGGGCCGATTATCTCAGTGGACCTCTCATCCCTGCTGTGGAATTTGCAGCCGCTGCACATTTGTATGGCAGCAACGTGGGTATGGGGGATGGCTTTAATTAGCTGAGTCTCGGCTGGGACCTGGAGGCCTCCAGAGCGTGGAGAAGTCCATTGGAAACCAGCAGAGCCCCAGGATCAGATATGGGTGGTTGTGTTGAAGGAAAAGACCTGCATGGAGCAGCAGATTTTTCCTCTAGATTGGGGGTTAGCAAGGCGGAAACAAGCCACAGCGCTGGTCTGGCACCTCCCAAACGCTTAGGAGCGATGGCTCCTCCCTTGGCAGTTTGCTTTCTCCCCCCACCCCTTTGCTGTGTATATAAGGCCCCCTCGAAGCAGCCGTGGCACAACACAGCCCGCTCCAGCAAGGCAGACAGCAAGCTGCAGCTCCACTTCCAGCACCTCTGCTCTTGAGGAGAGTGACCCAGACGGCCTTCAGCATGGGTAAGAGCCGCGCTGCAGCCTCCCCGCAGCCCGCAGCAGCTCCAAAGCCTTGTAGCCCCGTCCTGGCTCTGGCTCCAGCCACGGCCTGGGGGCTGCAGACATCCCGCCTTGAAACGGAGTCCCCCATGGGGACTGGTGGGTTTGTTCCTCTGCCGCGCTGCAGGGAGGAGAGATTTGGGACTGAACTTTGGTGTTTGGTCCCACTGGTACCAGAGGTTTCTTTTGTCTCGCTACCGATCTGCTTCCAGGGGATCTTTTTGCCTTGAGAAGCTGCTTCCATGTGGCTGTAGCGTCTGTGCTGAGGGGAGCCTTCCCTTCTGCTAGGGAATCATCAGACTAGACATTCAGTACTGACGTGTTCTCGGTGGAAGCTCTCTTCACTGCTGATGGGGAGGGTATCAGTGAGGGACTCAGAGGATGCAGAAGGGAACTGAGCAGTGGTTTGATCAGTGATATTCGTGATGGCACTTTAGGGAGGATTCCTCTCCTGGGTCCATCATTTGTCAGTGCCATAACAACAGCAGATGCTGGTCACAGAGGTCCCCGTTGATAGTTGGGGTGGGAGAAGGTCCATCACGTGGGACAGAGTCTTCTGAAATGACACCTTTTAAGGACGTGGACCTTTCTCATTTTATTCTTCTCTTCTTCCCAAAACAGACAGATGCAGAGTTCAGTGCTATGACTACCCCACCTGCCCCGACGTTGTGAAAGGCAAGTCCTCTTGAGTCTGTTTTGAACGTGTCGGTAATGGAACCAGGGTTGGGCAGTTGTCAGTGAGCAAGGAGGAAGGTTGTAGCATCCAGAAAAATGAGTTCAATCTGATCTGAGAGTCTGTTGAAGCTTTAATTTTCCTTTCTGGCTCGTTCACGGCACATTTTGACTGAGGCTTTCTCTATACCCAGCTCCTAGAGAGGAGGTTGCCTACGTGACCTGTACCTACAGGGAAACATGCATCGACCAACCGGACTTCCTGGCCACCATTGATCTCAACCCCAGATCTCCATGTTATTGCCAGGTACCTGTGTCTTGGCTTTTTATTGGGCTGGTGACTGGCTGCTGCCTCTGTGCTTCATAGTGCCCCCAGATTCAGGACATTAACGCTTCTTGTCTGGGGAAAAAGAGATTGCTTGAGTCCCACTCCATCACGCAGGCTGTTTATGCCTTGCACCTTTTTGTCTTCCTGCATCTTTCTGTCTCCATCCTGGCTTGGCTCTTACCCGCTGCCTGTTCTCATGTTCTGGCTGGGAAACCTCTTGTGAGTTCTGTCACGGCAGGTCTGCCTCTTGTTTCTCCACTGGTGTCATGCACAAGGTAGGGATGTTGTCTGCCTGCAGTCTCACCTTCCTGCTCTCTTTTCACTGTCCTCTGTATGCCTGGCTCT
>VXBH01008186.1:15247-27978 GCA_013400035.1 Rynchops niger
CCTCGCCCTGCTGCCCACGCTGCTGGGGATGCAGCCCAGGCTGCGGGGGGTTTCTGGGCTGCCAGCGCACGTTGCCGGGGCGTGTGGAGCTTCTCCTCCACCAGCACCCCCAAGTCCTTCTCCTCAGGGCTGCTCGCCAGCCGTTCTCCGCCCAGCCCAGACTGGTCTTTAAGGTCCCTTCCAACTCTGACCATTGTGTGATTCTGTGACTGGTGCACAGCCCCTGAGGGCCACCCCAGGGCTCCAACGCGTGGTGGGACACAGCCCACCCCATTGCAGCGGCTCAGGCCTCCTCCTGCCCAGCTTGTCCCTTTGTACCATCCCCGCTGCTGCTCTGGGCTTGGTTATGCCACCAGTTTAGGCCACATGGCAAGGTCCCCCCAAGCTGAACAAATTCCCAGGGTTTTCTCAGCGTTTCTCCTACTTGCAACCTGCTCCGCTTCCTCTTTCCTTTTCCTTTTGAGGCCAACGCAGAGACAAGCTCTCCTACCACAGTAAGGACAGCAGATGCTCTTCGCCTTGTGCAAACCCTCTTCCCTGAACGACATCGTGGATCCCAGAAACACCTTGAAGCAGAGAGGGGGAGAGAAGAAGGGAGCCGCGGCCATCAGCACCCTGCAACTCCTTTACACCCAGGACCTGCTCCCAGCCAGGGCCATGGAGGGAGAGGCCGATAATCAACGGAGCGTGTTGAACCTGGTGGCTGTGTTTGAAGAGCACTGGTAAGGAAGAAGCGTCCTGGGGGCTGTGGGTGCATTAGGGCTCCCCGTGGTTTTAGAAGGAAGAAACCCGCTGTGGAGGTGGTTTGGAGGTTGTGGAAAAGCTGACTAGAGGATTTGCTGTTCTTTAGCATTCAGATCTTCTTCCTCCTGCTGCAGGTCATGGACAAAAGACTGAAAACCTCAGTGGGATGTGCCTGCCCCAGGGTTAGGTTGTGGCATGCTTGTTCCCTCCGGGCTCAACACCTTTGCAGTGGGCCTGGCTGGTGAATGTGTTTTCCCCGGCTGCTAGGGAAAAAGGATTTTAGTTTGTAAATACATTGGCAGGGGTCTTCACTAGGAATTAAGTGCTTGAGTGTCTGGGAGGATCCAAGCCGCAGGCACCAGCCTCAGACTGTCCAGCTATTTGCAGCCATGTGGCTCCTAGGAAGGGGAAGAGAAAGTGTTGTTTGAAAGGGGAAAGCGAGTTTCTTTTGAGCAGCATGGCAGTCCCATAAAACAGCACCTTCTCTTGGAGCATGAGCCGGGAGCCGCAAACAATGCGTGCCAGAGTCGGAGCGAGGCAATCTGCCTTGCCCTTGGTGTAGAAGTAATTCTGGGGCTTGGGGTGAGTCATCGTTGTGGTCCATGCCTTGGTTTCCCCATCTGTGGAATCGGGATACCGAATCTTGCCTTTCCTTGCATCAGTGAGGTGCTCTCAGTGAGCCTTAATGAGGCTGCATGGTTGGGCAGTTTTGCAGCACTTCCTAAAGATGGTCAGGCACGAGATTTCCTTCTGTTCCAGGAACTTCGCCTGCACCTCTGCTGTGTGCTTTCCCCAGGCTTTGTGCTCTTGATGGTTCCAGAGCAGCGTGGTTGTCCCCATGGTCCCACGGTGGAAATTTGGCCTGTGATATTGTTCTGTTGGAACTGTTTGCGGCATTTGATCTGCCTCCATTTCGCTGCTGCAGTGTGTTTGTTGTTTATTGCAAAGCGTGAATTTCATTTAGAGGAAATAAAAGTAACTTACGACTTTCAGAGGAAGCTGGGGAACCTGGAAACAAATTTTCTGGAACAGAAAACAGTTTTAGCCTAAGTCAGCACAAATAGAAAGAGAGAAGTTCCCTGTTGGATCTTGGCAGTGGGTTTAGGCTGGCACAGGTCTGGGAGGAACCAGGGGGGACAGATAAAGCCTCTCTGTCACATGCAGGGTTATGCCAGCCCCCCTGGACAGGAAGGGATGCATATGGCTGTGGATGCACTCCCAAGCTCACAGACGTGCTCATCAGCATGGGGATGGACCCTTCATCCTCTTCAGATGAACGTCTGTCACTCAAGTCATCTCCTCTCCTCAACCTTGCAGTTTTATGCCCGATTTTCTCCTTCATCCCACTCCTGTCTGCAGGCCAGTGGTGGATGTGTTCCTACTTTCTGCCCAGAGCACTTTACTACAGGAACCAGCTCTCAGATGGCAACTCACTGTTATCATCTTCAGGGCCTGTGCTCTGTGAGGTTTCTCCCCCATGGCTGGTCTGGACCTGTTTTCCTTGTCTTTGCCAGAAAAGGGAAGAGAGAAAACCACCAAAAAACTACCCCTCTGCAAAACCGCCTACACAAGCCCTCTTCTTGGCTGACACCTCTTGGTTATTTGGCTTTTAAAGCCTCGTGCCCAAGGCTGCTGGCTCCCTGCTTTGGCTCCACGGTGGCAGCAGCCAGAAAGGCAGAGCTGTGCCAGCACCATAAAGGCTACGCTTCGGGCACTGGGTGGCTGTGGATGAGCAATGGCTGTGGGTGGGATAAACGGCAGATTCATGCTTTTCTAGAGCAGGATGGGAGCTAACCATGGCAGCAGGAGGCACTGGGAGAAGAGAGGCTGGATCCTGGCCCCCTTGGAGGATGTACGGGCTTTTAGACCTTGCTTTGTATCAGGGTTGTAGCAGAGCAAAGCAATTCAGCGCTGGGGTGCTGCTGTGTCTTATTGCCTTCACTCAAGGACGGTGGCTTTAATCTGGGCTTGAGTGTGCTGGGGGAACAGGCGAGCTAATCACACTGATTCCTCCATGGCAGGGCCAGCAAATTTTCCTGGAGGAACAAACAGGCTCCTCACGGCCAGGCTGCTCCTGCAACCAGACAGCCCCAGCAGCTTCCAGAATCCCCTGCCAGCCAGGGCCAGGGCCTCTCCCAGACGGCTGCCAGGCACCAAGCGGAGCAAGAGAACAAGGAGGAGGAGGAGCAGCAGGGTCAGCGGGGGCTCAGCTTCAAATGCCTCCGTTCTTTCCGACACAAGATCAGCGAGGACAACTGGAGGAGGCAGCAGGACCCCGGCCTCGAGACCGGCAGCAAGGTAAGAACTGGAGGAGCCTCAGGAGAGGCTGGCGGGTGCCCACGCTCAGACCAGGAGTCATGTGGGCTGGATCGGGGAGCTGAGGTCTCTGTTGGCCCTGAGCAAGTCCCTGTCCTGCAAGGGCCAGTGCGTGGGGTGACAGAGAAGTGTCCTGTTCCCTGGTGCTTCGGGCACAAATTCCCCATAGTCAGGTAGATCCAAGCAGACCTTGTCTCTTCCAGCTGTGATGTAACTACAATGTGGGGATCAGAAGCACAAGTGGGACCAGCCAGGTCTGTCCCAGGACATCCCCAGGGCTGTGCTGCTCTTTGTGAACTGCAGACGTGTATCTGCAGGGCTGCATTCAATTCCTTGATGGAATTGCGGGCCATAAAGTTAACCCATCCCCCCTTTCCCCGCTCTTGAAGGTCACTAGCCCTGTATTGCTCTGGGAGAAAAAGGCACACAGAGAAAGGGGTGACCTAGGAGGACATGAACTAGACTTCCCAACAGCCCCAAAAATGCTTTGTTTTCACCCTCGTTTTTACCACGTGCTTTGTTGAGATCCTTCCTTTGCCTTCCCCTGGAGCGAGGTCCAGTTTAATGTGGGCTGTGAACACTGGGGAACAGAGCTGCATCCCCTTGGGCTGGTGGGTAAAGCTTGCATTGCAGCCCACAAGACTGAGCTCTTCTCCCTATACAGGAACCAGAGGAAAAGAAAATAGCTCTGGAGCTGTTGGAGACAGAGCAGGCTTACGTCAGCCGCCTCCACCTTCTCGACCAGGTGAGCTGGGGAGAAGAAGGGCTCATGGAAGTCTTGGAAGCGATAGCCCTGCTGCCGCCTGCCCCCACCAGCACAGCTTAGACACCGGTGCACAAGCCAGGGACTGTTTCCTGGAGGTTTTGGAGAGACTAAAGCTGGTTCTGGCCTTTGCTTTTGCTATACCCCACACTTCCAAGGAGCACCTTTGTCCCAGGAAAGCTTTACATCCCCCCTGATTCTCTCCTGGGGCCTGGGATTTCCCTCCTGCAGAGTCTCAGCCCTTTTCACTGGGTGACATGGCAATCTCACGGAGGGAATGGGGTCCTCAGGCCTCTTCCTGACCCTTTTTATTCACCCCTGCTTTCTTCCAGGTATTCTATACAGAGTTGATGAAAGAAGCCAAAAATGGGAAGACAGTCCCGGAGGAGGTGGTGAAAATGATCTTCTCCAACATCTCCTCCATCTACCAGTTCCACGCCAAGTTCTTCCTGCCAGAGCTGCAGAAGCGCATGGAGGATTGGTGAGCTGCAGGAGGGGAGGGCAGGACTCCTGGCTTGCTTTGCCAGAATGGGGGAGCAGCGATGAATTTGATCTCCCACCAGGAGCAGAGAGCTCGGCCTGTTTTGCTCCAAATGTCTTTGTGCTGGAAAGCACTTCCTTAAAACACTCCATCCCACATCGGGATATTTCTGAAAGGGGGGGGTGACATCTCAGGTGCTTTTGGGGCATGCCCGGGTATGAATGGCCCAGGCTGGCTGCAAATTGGGCATGTTCTTGTTCTGGAGAGTGGGAAGTTGTATGGGGACATAACAGGTCGCAGCTGCAAACCTCTGTCCTCCACCCTTTTGCTTTATCCCTCATTATCTGTCTGCCCCCCTGGACTGAGGAAGCTGCCCATCTGCGGTTCCCTTCCACAGGGGCTGCAATCCACAGATCGGGGACGTGATCCAGAAGCTTGCACCGTTCCTCAAGATGTACGGCGAATACGTAAAGAACTTCGATAAGGCTGTGGAGCTCATCACCTTCTGGTCCGAGAAATCCCCGTCCTTCCAGGAGCTCATTGCTGACATCCAGGTAATGGGCCACAGCAGCATGGGGAACCTCAGCAATGCTCCCCAAAACCTCCCCGCAAGGGAGAAGCAGCAGAGGGTGGGAGCTGCCTTGGTCACCGTTTCTGTCTTTGTGCGTGGTGTCTCTCCCCAGAAGAGGAAGGTCTGCGCTAACCTAACGCTGCAGCACCACATGCTGGAACCTGTGCAGAGGATCCCGCGCTACGAACTCCTCCTGAAAGATTATGTCCGAAAACTACCGCCTGAGTCCCCAGACCGGGACGATGCAGAGAGTAAGGGCTGCATCTGGCTCTCCCTGCTGTGGGGGCAGGCAGGGTGGGTTTGTGGGGGAAACAGCAACCCCTGATGTTGTACACAGGCATCAGGATACCTGGATTCTCTGACCAGCTGCCCCGTGCCCTTGGATAAACCTCTCAGTCTGACCCTTTTCTAGCAGAGAGAGGGATCAATCTGTCCATTTGGGGTCTATGGAGGTCAGCGGGGAAGGTGGGTGGTGTTTCAGGATAAGGATGATCCCTCCCGAGTATCCCCCAGGGAGACCTGCGGTGACCGCGGGAGCTGTCAGACCCCTGAGGATCACGGCAGCTCACAGTCCTGCTGGGATGGAGTGATAAAGGAGCCGGCTGTGTGTGTCCCCCGGGACCCGGTCATGCCACCAGACAGTCCGGCCGAACCTGGACTCCTGTGCAGCGTTCAGGGCCGTTCCGGTTGTGTCCAGGGGAGGGCAGCAGCCACCACACATGGCTCCGCCACGAGAGAGAGACTCGGGGGTTTTCTCCCACAGCTCTCTATCAAGTCTTTAACCCTCCTCCCTTTCTCTTCTCGTTGCAGAGGCCCTGGAGATGATTTATATGGTGGCCAAGCACTCAAACGCAGCTATCGCCGAGATGGTGAGTGCCTGTCCCAGCTGGTAGGGCTTTGCAGCACGGTGATTTGCCAGATTTCCTCATGGCCCCTCAACTCAGGGGAGCACAGCCCTGCCCAGAATGGGACAGGAGCACTGTGGGTTCAGCAGGGGAGGTTAGACCCTGCTCCTAATGCCTGATCCCATCACCCTGAGCCTGGGGAAGTCATGTCTGCAACATCAACCGTGACGTGACCAGCTGTTTCGAGGCTGGGAGCTGCTCTCGAAGATCAGTCTAGAGTGAGAGAGCTGTATCACCTCTCTTGGTACTCAGCAGCTGGCACGGGAGGTGGGGATGGAGGGGACCCAGGGGTGACAAGGTTGTGGCTGCTCAACTGCCCCCAGAAACAGGTCCCTCTGCCTCCCCCAGGAACGGCTGCAGAAACTCTGGGTGGTCTATCAGCGACTGGGCCTCGAGGACGACATTGTGGATCCCTCCAACGAGCTGATCAAGGAGGGACCGATCCAGAAAATCTCCACCCGCAACAACAGCACATCGGAGAAGTACCTGTTCCTGGTGGGAGCTGGGATGCCCAGGGGAAGGGAGAGGAATAGGACAGGAATGGGGAGAGGGACAGCACAGCCTGGGCCGGGGGGGGGAAGAAGGGATGAATTCAGAGCTGGGGGGTTTGAGCCCCTCAGTGCAGGGCACCCTGTATAGGACATGGCTGGGAACCAGCTCATGCCATGAGCACAGCAGCCCTTGGGGGACGTCACACTCCAAGAGTGCTTTGCGTTTCCAGGGTGGGGGAGGGCTGGGGCAGAAGCAGTCACGTTTTAGTCTGGATTCTTCCCAAGGTCCAGCTCAGCCCCAGAGCGGTAAAGGACCCTAGACCCTAGGGAAGACCCCAGCTCTGAGCAGGCAGGTGCTGGGCTCCAATCAACCCTCTCCTCCTGCTCCTCCTCCCTGCCCAGTTCAACAACATGCTGCTGTACTGCGTGCCCAAGGTCATCCAGGTGGGCGCGGAGTTCCAGGTCCACCTCCGCATTGACGTGGACGGCATGAAGGTCAGACAGGCACCTTGTCTTTGTGATTCCCCCAGACCCTGGCTCCCCTAAAATGCACGCCGCTCTGGGGTGTTCCCGCACTTCCTCAGAAAGGAGGGAGAAGATGGAACCAGGGGTGGCTTTGTGGGTGAAGAGGACTGATTGATACGCTCTGATCCTGTGAGACTGCAGTGCAACCTCATGCATGTAGGATTGGAGGGGCTGAAGGGAAATCCCTGTCCCCCACGTCACAGAGGAAGGGCCCTGCATGCTGGATGTGGGCTCAGCCACTCCACATCCTTTCTTTGGTCTCTCTCAGGTGCGGGAGCTGAACGACACGCAGTTCCCTCACACCTTCCTGGTCTCGGGAAAACAGCGGACACTGGAGCTGCAAGCTAGGTAAGGGGAAGGGCGACAGTCCTGTAGTCCCTCTTGAGGAGGAGGGACACCAGCTCACTCATCTCCCCTTTTGTACCAGGTCTGACGAGGAGATGAACGCCTGGATCAAGGTACCACCGAGTGCTGGCAGAGGCGGCACGTCTCACTCATCCTGGCTTGGATGCCTGGGGCCCCAAACTGGGCTGATTCCCCGCTGCCTGTGTCAGGCGCAGCCTCCCCCAACTGCTCCTCCAGCCCTGCCTTCCCCTCTAGGCCTTCCAAGATGCCATTGACAGAAAGGAGAAGAGGAGTGAGACCTTTAAGACAGCAGTGCACGGGCTGGAGACGGGCACCTCTGCATTGAAGGTAACCCTCCTGCCCTCCCCATGCCTTGCCTGCATGGAAGCTCAGGGAGAGCCCACCTGGCTGTGCCTCAATTTCCCAAGCTAAACAGAGCTTGGAGGGAAGGCTGCAGACAAGAGGAAAGGCTGGGGAAGAGAAAGGTGAGAGCAGAGAGGCTGGGACCACCTGGACCACGGCTAGCTAGCCCCAGCAATGCTCCCACCCCCAGGCAGAAGAGCTGGGCCGTCGAGCTCCACAGTGGGTGCGGGACAACCTGGTGACCATGTGCATGCGCTGCAAGGAGCCCTTCAATGCCATCATGCGCCGGAGACACCACTGCCGAGCTTGTGGATACGTGAGTCGCCCCGTCCCCTCTCTCTTCCCTCCCTCCTGGCTTGCTCAGGTGGCCGCTGGGGTAGGAGCACACATCTCCTACACCTTGTACCTTTTCCCCTGGCTCCTGCCCCTCAGCTCTTCATGGAGTTGTCCCTGGGATGCCCCAGCCCTGCCCCAGTCTCACTGGTGTCCCTGTCTGGTGGTTGTAGGTGGTGTGCGCTCGCTGCTCTGACTACAAGGCTGAGCTGCAGTATGATGGGAACCGCCTGAACCGTGTCTGCCAGGAGTGTTACGTCTTCCTGACGGGCCACGTGGTGCTTGAGGACCGGGAGGGGAAGCACAAAGGCATCCTGGAGGTGAGCTCTGCCCCTTTCTGCCCGACCTCCTTGTGTCCTGCTCCTCTGTCCCTCTTTCTCCGAGCTCTGCCACCCACCACTGTCCCCAGCGCTGCTGTCCCAACTGGGCCATGTGCCTGCAGCAGGAGGGGTGGGAGTCGCTCCTGCAGGAGTCAGAGGGTGCGAGGCCGCTGGATGTGCTAAGCCCCCTCCCTCCCACTCTGCGAACCTTGGGACCAGGCAGCCAGGGCTCCCTGCACCACGGGATCTCAGCAGGGCCTGCACAACCAGGATCACCCCTCACCTGCCCCTGGCTTGGGGGGGGAGGTTATGGAACAGGCAGAGAATTCCCCAGGAAATGTCGTTTGTTCAGTGCCCTTTCTGCCTCTTTCATGGGGTATTTGGGGATTTCTTTGCTGTTTTTTGGCAGAAAGGTGCTGCAGAGATATCAGGCAGGAGTTTGCTGTGCAGTTCCCTGCAGCTGCTGGACAAGAACGGCAAGGGGGGCACACGGGGCTGGTTCGTCATCCCGCAGGATGATCCCCTCGTGTTGTACATCTACGCAGCTCCCCAGGTAAGGTCGGGCTCGGCTCCACCTGCAAGGGACATCCCGGTGTGCCCATCCCCTGCCTCCCACCGCTGTCTCTGCTCTTGACAGGATGTCCGAGCCCACACCTCCATCCCACTGCTGGGCTACCAGGTGAAGGACCTGCCCCAGAGCGACTCCCGTCACCTCTTCCAGCTGGTGCAGTCCCGGCAGGTCTACACCTTCGTGGCTGACACGGAGGAGCTGAAGCAGCGCTGGATGAGGGCCATGGCGCGCTCCGCTGCAGGGATTACACTCTCAGAGGAGGAGGATGAGGATGCAGACTCCTGCGACGAAGCAGAATAAGGCCATGCCCACCTCCTGGGCTGCCTGGAGCATCAAACCTCGCCCTGCCCGTCCTGCTCACCGCTGGCTTCGGGCTGATCCCCGACCTCTCTGCGCTTTGGTTTTTCGTCACGAAAAGGACAAGGCGAGGGCACGTTTGCCACGGCACGGTCAAGCCGGATTCCCTTTCCTCTCCCTCCTTGCTCTCCGCACTGGACAGAGATGATGGAGGTACCCGAGCCGGGGGTTTCGGGGAGCCTGCCCCCCCGCAGCCAGCCCCAGCCCGCTGTGCCGTGCCGCCGGCTGCCGCCCGAGGGCAGCAGCGCCTCAGCCTTCCTCCCGGGTGGATGCTGCAGGGGGGATGCCCCGTTTTGTTGAAACCGTGTGTGGAATTGGGACTGCTGTGATAAATCCTACCTGCAACCCGCATGTACAGTCCAAGGAGCATTTTTTGGGGGGTGTATTTTCCAGAGCGCCCGGTGGGATTGTCACCGGGATCCCACATCGCCTTATCTATAAGCATCCCTATTCTGAAACCCTGCAGAGACACCCAGCGTGTAGCTCACCCTCACTTGGCTCCGGGACCCTAGTGCTGGATTTAGGATGTCCCTCTCCCAGCCTGTCACAGCCCTGGCCTCGCACTGCAGCAATCCCATGCTGTGGGGGTACCCCTTAACCACAGACACCCTCAACCCACCTCCCCATGCCAGCCTGCACTCCTGCCCATCCCACACTCCACCTGCACCCCCATCCTTGTACCTCTCTCGGTCACCCATTTCCTGGGGGGAGATGCTCTGGGGCAAGGCTGGGTGCACACAGGTGGTGCTGCCGTGCTGGTGCTGGGCAACGATGCTTGGGAGACACGGGGTGGGGGGGGGGAATTCCCCTCTCCAGCCTCAGCATAACGAGCACCCCTGCCTGTTTCACATAGCGCTGCACCTGCAGCCCCACATTTCTCTCTCTGCATCCTCTCCAGCTTCCCCAAAAGTGTTGCCCAGGCAGATTTTGCCACTCCTGAGCCATGGGATGTGGGAGCCCTACGCAGGGATGGCTGTCCCTGGCAGGCAGGGGTGGCTGCCTGCACCCGCATCCCGCAGCAGCTCCAGCCCGCCAGCCTTGGGCAGGGCCCGGGGCTGTGAGAGGCCAAATGGATCCATGGAGAGTGGGAAGGGACACGAGTTGGAGCCTGGTGCTGCAAATGGGGACAACACTCAGGGAAAGGATGGGGAGCAAAGATGAACCAGTCATCACCAGTTGGGGAGGTCTTCGGGGAGCCAGGAGAAAGCTGTGAGCATCATCCTCCCTCAACACACCCAGCTCAGCCCATCCCAGGAAAGGGCAAACTGTGGTGGCTTTATCTCCTCCGACTTAAGAGACACCATCAAGAAAGGGGGAGAGGAGCTAGCTGTCAGGGGGAGAGCTCTGCCAAAGCGATTGCCCCTCGGGGTGCCACCCAGCACAGAGCAAAGAGCACGGGGCTTCCCCGAGATGCCCCAAAACCACCCTCCCCTCCCACCACCACCTCACGTGAAGGGGGAAACCCCAGCACCCCTGGAAAAGCCGGGTGCCGCTGGAGGGAAAGAGTGAGCAAGGGGAAGCCCTCAGGGCTGGAAGGTTCTGCCTGGTGGCCTTCCGCCACGGCGTCACCCCTGTGTCAGCCAGGGACAAAACACGCCTGGAGTGGGGAGCTGCCGTCAGCCCGCGGCTCATGAATGGGCCTAAGAATAGATTTCCTGTTTACCGACCGAGAAATCGCTTCTGGGGCAGAGGGCACCTGGGCGCTATTTTTACAAGCCCCTGCCCACCCCAGTCCTGGCCCCCGGCCGCCTGCGGGGACCACTGCCCTGCTGCCGCATCCGCATGTGCCAGGGGAGAGAGGTGACCGAGGGATGCGGGGGGGGGTGATGGAGGGGGCAGGTTACTGCCACGGCCTCAGCATCACGCTGTCCCCACAGACGGCTGGGTGGGGGACAGCATCGCTCAGCTGCGCCGAGCTTAGAATCATCGATTCCATGATTCTTAGAATCTTAGGCTTAGGTTGGAATGGACCTTAAAGACCATCTAGTTCCAACCCGCCCTGCGCTGAGAGCGGACACCTGCATCCCCGAAATGGGCTGGGGGGAGACCTAACTCGCGGGGTGTTTCGTGATTCCCCTGCTCTGCTCTCCTATTAAAAAAAAAAAAAAAAATGTTGGTTTTTTTTTTTTTTCACCCAAGACATGCAGCAAATGCGCTGATGAATTTTTCTCTTCCCATGCTTTTTCAGCCCCCGTCGCGGCGATGGTCAAGCGGAGCAGTTTGGCCTCTCGCCTTCCCTGTGCAGAAATTGAAACCCCATGGAGAAGTCGCGCAGTTTCCTGTTCTCGAGAATGAGGAAGGCTCGGAGGCCATTTACTGGAATCCCCCCCCCACTCCGCCGCAGCCCTCCCCGCGGCCTCTTCTTGTAAGCATTGACCAAAATACATTGTGAAACCCGCCACTGCGGCTACGCTCGGGGCCGGGCCACCCCTCATTGAGAAAATCCTGCAGCAAAGGGGAACAGGAGCTGGTGCAGCCGCTGCTTTGCGGAGGATTCGTTCTCCTCTCATCCCAAACCCCAGGTACCACACCCCAACCTGCCACCCCCCCGGGGGTGCAGGGAGGTTCAAGGGCATGGAGCTAGAGGAGAGGTGGCTGGAAAGGACATGGAGAAGTGTTGGGGGTGTTACAGATCCCCCCCGCGTGCCCCGCTGCGGGGCTCTGTGCTGTGCAATCCCCCCTTGCGCCCCGGGAAGGGGCTCAGCAGGTCCCGGGGCCGGTTCTCCCACGTCCCCCCCAGGTGTGGGGCGGGATCGGGACCATATGGGCCCTATAAAACCCCACACCCCCAGCCTGCAGGGCTGTTCTTGGATTGCCCTGGGAGCTTGCTCTGTAGGGACAGGCTCTATAGGGGGTTTCTCTACAGGGTAGGCTTTCCCCCTCTACAGGCACTGCTCTATCGGGCACATTCTCTTGCTTGCTAATTGTGGGTCCCTACAGGGGCTGCGCTCTGCTACGTGATGGGATTGCCTGCCCTATAGGGGCTGGTCTCCCGGGGGCTGCATCACTGGGGCAACAGCTCTTGCTCTATAATGCCTGGGCTTGGGTTGTATAGGAGCCGGGGTCCACAGGGGCCAGCCCTCTGCGGTGGGTGCTCTTGCTCTGTAGGCGTCGGGCTCTATAGGTATCCAGTTCTATAGGTGTCGGGCCCTATAGGTGTCAAGCTCCACAGGTGCGTTCCCCTGTGCCATCACCCCCTATAGGGCAGTGACCCACAGGGGCTGTGCTCACCGATGCTGAGCGTGCGGCCCTGGGAGGGGACCGATCCGGAGCATCACCCCCGCGGCGGCGCTGGGGCTGCAGAGGCCGGAGCTGCGGCAGCATGGCCTCTCCCCAGCCGTGCAGCCTCCGCAGCCCACGGGGGGTTCCACCGCTTTCAATAACAGAAATGCCGAGGACGAAGGCAGCGGAGGCAGAGCCGTGCCCCAGTGCATCCCCTCCCCACCATGCCTGGGGCTGCGGGGGGGCACGTGGGACCCCCATCTCCCCCAAGGCTGTGGGTAACACACACCCCCCCCACCCCGGCTGGGGGGATTTAAGGATGATGCTAAATGATGCAAAATATTTGTGATGCCCCTCCAAAAAATAAAACCCACAGCCAGGATTTTGCAACCTGAGGGCTGGGGTACCCCCATCTCGCTCTGCT